>ONZH01018428.1:0-167791 GCA_900303285.1 Rhinella marina
ACCAAGGGGTCTTTGCAAATGGTGACGTGGGGTTCTGGGTAATGAACTGCTGGGCATATAGATTAGTTTGGCCACGATAAGATTTACTAAATCGTCACTGAAAAAGATTTTGAAAAAATCAATTTCGGTGAAGCCCGTGCAGTCAATTAGAATTCCAGAGTTTCCCACAAACTCTGGAATTTGGGGCTCATAAGCGTCAGGGGGTGGGTCCATGTGGGGTCACTCTGGGGGGCTGCCTCAGCGGTCGTTCTGGGGCGCCTCCTAGAGGGTCCCTCATCGGCGGATGATGATGATGATGAGGGGGGGTGGAGGAGTAGAGGAAAGTGGCGTCCTCTTCTCCTTCAGTGGCCGACTCGGTATCAGAGGCAAGGATGGCGTATGCCTCTTCTGCCGAGTAAGTGCGTTGGGATGAATGGGCCATTTCTATTTTTTTGGGGTGTGTTGGGTGAAACGTGTAAACCTTTAATTAGTGTGAGGGTGTGTGTAGTGGTTTTACACGTGAAAATGTTTTTTACAGTATTGACTTTGAATTAAAAAAAAGGGGGGGAGGGGAATAAAAAAAAAAAGTTCTTGGGAGTAATAAAAGTCTTGAAATAAAAAAAAAAGAAAAAAAAGAAAGTTTTTGCTGCAGGAAAAGAAAAAAAAAAGAGCAGACGCGATCAGTAATGGACTACTGATCGGTGCTCAGTTCTTGCAAAATGCACGTACGCAGAACACGTGCAAAAACCAAAACTGCCACTAACTGAAATTTATCTAACTACCACTAACTGTGCTTTTTTTTTTTTTTCACAGAAGTAAAAAAAAAAAAAAAAAACCAAAAATATGCAGATGCTGCTTTCACAGCACGCACGCACACAGACGGTGTGTGAGTGCAGAAACTGCAGTGAATAAATTCACTGCAGTCCTCTGCAAACAGCACGTAAGCAGTTACTATGCGTACGTGCAAAAACCTACACTGACACTAACTGAAATTTATCTAACTAGCACTAACTATGATTTTTTTTTCACTCAAGTAAAAAAAAAATGCAGATGCTGCTTTCACAGCACGCACGCACACAGACGGTGTGTGAGTGCAGAAACTGCAGTCAATAGATTCACTGCAGTCCTCTGCAAACAGCACGTACGCAGATACTATGCGTACGTGCAAAAACCTACACTGACACTAACTGAAATTTATATATATATATATGGATTTTATATATATATATATATATATGATATATAACTAACTGACACTAGCTAAAGTTTCAAAAAATGTGCTTACGCAGCACGCACGCACACAAAACGTGTGTGCGTGCAAATACTGTAGATAAAAAATTCACTACAGTATAAAAAAACTGAACACTAGCTAAAAATTTAACTTATATCTCTATATATAGAGATATGGAGCTCTATATATATTTATATAAAACCCTAACTATACTTTCTTCTTTTTTCACCAAAAAAATAAAAAAAAGCACAAAAAATGACCCCCAGGTGCTGATCAGGCAGGTATGCACTGAAAAGCACAGGGCGGTCACAGCTCGCACGCAGAAAAAGCGGTGCGGAGCTGAAAAATTGTTAAAAAGTAAAAAAAAAATACAAAAAACACACGGACCAAGCGGCGTCCGTAAAAAAAGGACGGGAGGGGGTAGGGGAAGGGAGGGGGGGGGGGACGGGGGACAGGAGGGGACAGGGACAGAGGGTGGGTTAGGGATCTGTAACTACTTCTTCTTTTCTTCTGTTCTTCTTCTGTTCTACTTCTTTTCTTCTTCTTTTCTTCTTCTTTTCTTCTTCTTTTCAGCAGAAAAGGGGCAGATAGCAGTGGTGGTGGTGCACCACAAGTCCCAGCAAGCCAACAGCACACAGAAAGGCACAGAACCTTCCAGCACGCAGTATCCAGCCAGAATGACTGCGTGCAGGAAGGATCTGCCTCTTCCTGTGCAACTGTAGCGCTACCATTGGCTGGAGCGTTGCTCCAGCCAATGGCAGCGCTGGCAGGGGACCCAAAACATCGTAGTCCCCTGCCTGACCCCTGGGTGGACAGGTGCTGACTAATTCAGCACCCGTCACCTTCAGATGACCGGCCCCTTCTTCCTCTGCAGCTCCGGTGGCTTCCGGGAGCTGCGAGAGGCCGGTCTATGGAATCCGGCCAATCGCAGCCACCGGAGCTGCAGGGGGACCGACACACCCCCTTCTACCCTTACCCAGCATGGCTGCCTGCCGGGCAGTGCAGCCATGATACCCCGGGTCCCCGGCGATTTTTCCCGGGGACCGGGTGTATGCCGCGCCGTACATGTACGGCGCTGGGCGGTAAGTCACGTCCCGCTGCGCCGTACATGTACGGCGCTGGGCGGGAAGGGGTTAAGACATCTCTTCTCAAGCGTAAATAAGTGTAATACTTTTAATCTTTCCTCATAACCAAGACCCTCCATGTCTTTTATACATTTAGTTCGTCCCATTTGTGTTACGCTATTCCGGTAGTCTGTTCCAGCAGAGAAGCAGACTACTGGAATTACAATATCTGGCATGACTGGACACACCGGGGCCCGCCGGATCCCCTTTTACTATAAATGGATCTGTAGGGTTTTCTGCATGAATAGTACAAAAAAGAGAGTAATATAGTGGCTCACCACCCTGTAAAAACTGGATCAGAGGTGCACTCGTTACTGTATAATAAGAAACCAGTTTTTTGGAAAAAAAATTTGATAGGCACACTCGCAAATGGAATTGTGGATTAAATATTATTGGTGCATTTATTATATAAAACAAATACTTATAAAATACATAAATATAAACATAAGTCAATGTGTTTCTGCATGAATGCCAGCTTTCTGCTGGCAAAATACTTCTGCATAGCGGGGCCCGGCAGTGTCCAACTAGGCTAATTACAGTAGTTTTCTCTTCTGTCGGAACATACTACCGTAATATAGATGTGGATGTCGCCTGACCATTTGTGTATGTGAAAAGCCTAAATGCCTCCCCTAAACCAAAGCTGCATTGATTAGATTCTGGCTGTCTCACCTCGGAGACAGGAGGTATTAAAGCTGTCTAGCAGCTGCTTCTCGCCACCTATTGGAACATTTCATGTGCAGGAATGTTTCTCCAGTGAGTAAAGTAGTTTTCACCTGCACAATTGCTCAGACAACCTTTATCGTATGTACATGGCGAGCTTTAAGCTGATTCACTGTGAGAAAAATCCGGAATTAGTCTTACCGGTAATTGTTTTTCCAGGAGTCCAACATGACAGCACATGGAGGATGTCAATCCCTTATCTCTGTAGGGACAGGAAGTGAGACAAGTTTAAAAGGCCCCCCCTTCCCTCCTCACACCAGTGTTTTCTAAATTACTACACCGGATAGATGGCTCTATAACAATTTTTTCTTGTCATATCAATCAATGTTAACTTCACATTGCACCACCTTAAAAGGAGAAAGACCACACAACAAATATAACGGGAGGGATAATAGGAGTGCTGTCATGTTGGACTCCTGGGAAAAACAATTACCGGTAAGACTAATTCCGGATTTCCAGGACGTCCCCCATGACAGCACATGGAGATATACCAACTTATTATCTTAGGGAGGGATCACGGCCTGGAGGACCTTCCGACCAAAGGCCAAGTTGTGACCTGACGGCAGGTCTAATCTGTAATGTTTACAAAAGGTGTTAAAGCTGGACCAGGTAGCAGCTTGACATATCTGATCCACCGTAGCACAGGCTCTTTCTGCCCAGGAGGTGGAGACTGCCCGGGTAGAATGGGCCCTAAATAGATGCAGGACATGGTTTGTTTTGCAGACGGTAGGCTTCCTGGATGGTTTGCTTGATCCATCTGGTTAAAGTCATTTTGCTAGCTTTTTCTCCCTTCCTAGCTCCTCCAAACTGTATGAAGAGGTTTTGGCTCTTCCTCCTATCTGTCGTTTCCTGAATATATTTGAGGACAGATCTACGGACATCCAAACAGTGGAAACGTTCTTCCTGTGGATTTTTAGGGGATGTACAGAAAGAAGGGAGGATTATTTCCCGCTCTCTGTGAAAGGATGACACTACTTTCGGTAGGAAAGCCGGGTCTAGTTTTAAGATTAACCTGTCGTCTAGGATAGTAATATATGGTTCTCTGATGGATATAGCCTGAATCTCTCCAATCCTACGCGCTGAAGTTATTGCTACTAAAAACACTGTTTTTAATGTTAGATGTTTCAGAGAAATGTCATCCAGCGGTTCAAATGGACTGTCACAGAGGGTGTTTAGTACTAAGGAAAGATCCCAAGGAGGGATTGTCTGTCTAAGTGTTGGCCTTAACCGACATGTTGCTTTTACAAATCTTTTTATCCATCGATGTTCCGCCAGCTGAAAATCCAGAAAGGAGGATAGGGCCGCAATCTGTACTTTCAGCGTGGCAGGTCTCAATCCTAAATCAAAACCCCTCTGTAGGAATTCCCGAATCTGGGCTATGGTAGGAGAGGAACAGCTCGGAAAAGACACTGATAACCAAGAGTTGAATTTTCTCCAGATCTTGTTATATATAGCCAGGGTTACTGGCTTACGGCTTTTCTGTAGAGTTGAGATCACTGCGTCTGATAACCCTTGATTCCTCAACATCTGCCTCTCAGGATCCACGCTGTAAGTTTTAATTTCTTCAAGCTCGGGTGAAGAAGAGGGCCCTGAGATAGGAGGTCTGGAACTAGTGGAAGCACTATAGGATCCTCCAGAGCTAAACTCTTCAGAAGAGGGAACCAGCTTCTCTTGGGCCAGGCTGGTCCCACAAAAATGAATTTCCCTGAGCTCTGTTTGATCTTTTTCAGCACGTCTGGAATAAGGGGAATTGGCGGGAAGGCGTAAGCTAGAGTCATATTCCAGGATTGGGAGAATGCATCTATTCCCACTGAGGGACTTCTGGGATTGAGAGAGAAGTATGTGTCTATCTGGGAGTTCCGTTCTGACGCAAACAGTTCTATTTGGGGAGATCCCCAACGGTGACATAACTCTTGAAATATAACCCTGTTCAGCATCCATTCTCCTGGACAGAACTTTTTCCTGCTTAAAAAATCTGCCGTCACATTTTTTACTCCTTTTAAATGAACTGCCCTCACTGATAGGCAGTTGGATTGAGCCCAGATGAAGATTTGATCTGCGATCTTCTGTAGAAGCGGGTTTTGTGTTCCTCCCTGTCTTTTGAGGTAACTGACAGTAGTTACGTTGTCGGACAGAATTTTTAGATGTTTCCCCTGCAGCATACGTGAGGCTTTTTCTAGAGTTCTCTGGACTGCTGCCAATTCTCTGGCGTTTGAGGACCAACTCATCTCCTCCCTGGACCACAGACCCTGATAAAATCTTTCCCCTATGTGGGCACCCCAGCCCCGAAGGCTGGCATCGGTCGTTATTATATCTGAAGGTTCCTTGTTCCAGGGAACGCCTTTCCTTAGATTTACTGGGGAGGTCCACCAGAGCAGGGAGGTTCTTACTTTGGTTGGTAAAGATATTTTCTTGTCCAGGGAACCTGGATCTCTGTTCCAGGAGGAGAGAATCAGGTTTTGGAGTGGTCTGGAGTTGAATTGCGCCCAGGAGACCATGGGAATGCAGGATGTCATCACCCCTAGTACGTGCATAGCTTCTCGGAGGGAACAGCATTTTTTCTTTTGGAATAAAGATATTTCCTTTTTTATAGCTGCCTGCTTTGTGAGAGGAAGAAAGGAAGTCTGAAGTACTGAATCGAGGAGTGTACCCAGAAAAATCTTCCTGTAGTCTGGATGAAGGTCGGACTTTATTCGGTTGATGATCCACCCCAGGTCTCGCATCAACGACAGGGTCGTCTGGAGTTGTTCTGCCATGGATATCTGAGACTCCGCTATGAGTAGAAAATCGTCCAGGTATGGAACTATTAGTATGTCCTTCTGTCTGAGATGGGCCATCATTTCTACTACAATCTTGGTAAAGATGCGAGGGGCTGATGAGATTCCGAAGGGGAGGCATTGAAATTGAAAATGGTGTATTAGACCGTTTATTTTTATGGCAAATCTGAGATACTGCTGGAAAGCCGGGTGTATAGGGACATGGTAGTAAGCATCTTTGAGATCGATGGTGCACATTACTGCTGCTGGGGTGATAAGTGAAATTGCCGTCAGTACCGAGTCCATTTTGAAATGGTAGTACCTGATCCATTTGTTCAAGTATTTTAAATTTATTATTGTACGGTAGGAATTGTCTGTTTTTTTCACCAAGAAGAGTTTTGAATAGTGGCCCAAAAAACGTTGATTTTTGGGAACTGGAACTATCGCTCTTGTTGCACATAGTTTCTGCAGATCCTGTATCATGCGGTACTGTAGAGTTTTTGTCTGGGGTACTGTAATGCTATATTTTTGAGGGGGATTGGACCTGAATTCTAGTTGGTACCCCTCCTGGATGGTTTGAATGATCCAGGGATTGTTTGAGATTCTGGCCCATGCCTGATAGAACAGACGGAGTCTCCCCCCCACCGGACTGGCATCATTGTCTACCCGAGGGAGTAGAGGTATTTGGGTTAAGCAGGAACCCTCTACCTCTGCCCCCTTTGGGGTGGCTCCACCTACCCGTCTTGCCTTTCCCCCGACCGGAAAAGTTTTGAGACTGTCTACGGGATCTCCGAAAAGGCTGATTTTTCTTGGGTTTCTCTTCAGGAAATCCCTTCCTCTTATCAGCTGCCTTTTCCAAGATGGAGTCCAGAATGGGTCCAAAGACATAGGAACCTGAAAAGGGTATGGCACACAGCTTATTTTTGGAAGCCAGATCCCCTGACCAGTTTTTAAGCCAGAGAGCTCTTCTAGATGTATTGGCAAGGGTGCCGTTTTTAGCCGCGAATCCAACTGACTCGGCCGATGCGTCTGCTAAAAAGGCAGTAGCACTTTTAAGGAGGGGTAAGGATTCCAGAATGTCCTCCCTAGGGGTTGTTAATTTTAAGTGGTTTTCAAGCTGATCTAACCAGAGATCCATAGCCCGAGCCACGGAAGTTGCCGCTATGTTGGTATTTATCAGAGCAGCAGAGCATTCCCATGCTCTTTTGAGCAAACCCTCTGTTTTACGATCCAAAGGGTCCTTGAGCTGAGAGGAATCTTCAAAGGGGATAGATGTTCTCCTGGCCACCTTTGCTACCTGAACATCCACTTTAGGTATTTCTTCCCATAGTTTAATATCTTCCGGATCAAAAGCTAAACGACTCTTGAATTCCCTGGGAATGGAGATTTTCCTCTCGGTATCCATCCATTCCTCTAGAATTAACTCTCTTAGGTTTGAATTAACTGGGAAGAGCTTCCTCTTTTTTGTTCTAAGGCCCCCAAACATTTGGTCTTGGATGGATTTAGCTGGTTGAACCTCCTCTACATTCATCGTCTCTCTGACCGCAGAGATCAGGGAGTCTAAATCCTCCCTGATCCTCTGGAAAAGAGGTATTTCTTGGCGTCGTCAGACGTGACATTGGCCGAGGAATCCTCTTCCTCCACCTCCCCTTCTGAGTAGTATTGACCCTCCATAAGGTCGTCAGAGTCAGAATCCCATTGGGTCTTCCTCTTTTTTGCAGCCGGGGAGGAAGGCGGGCAAGGTTTGGATAATCCCGACACCGTAGCCTGCACCTCCTCCCGAATCATGCTTCTTAATTCGGTTAAAAAAGATGTTCATCTTTAATTAATTTTGCTATACAGTCTGGACATAACTGCTTTTTGTACGGATCCTGCAGTTTTTTGCAGCAGGTAGCACACTTTCTCGGCTTCTTCCTAGTATCAGGCTGAGATTTATGAGACGATTCTTTTTCCCCCTAGGAAAAAACCAAGAAAGCATAGCTTCAGAAACCGAACTTCCCAGAGGAGCGGAGGGAAACAGGGAACATGACTTACATGACCCTGGGCAGAAGGATCCATAGCTGACTCAGTCTTAGAGGATGAAAGGGCCTCCATGGTAGGACACCAACCTCATGAAGTGTCACCCCTTAAATAGGGTTCAACTTACCTGCCCACCTTCTGCACCGCGACGCTCCTCCCCTCTTCGTCCGGGGGACTCACCACCTAAGGAGGGAGTCAAAACCCCGCATGTGCCGGCGTCCTCGCTGCCCAGCACGCTCGGTGGGCGCCGCCATCTTGGAAGCGTCACTTCCTGCGACCGGAAGTGACGTCACGCGCGCGCCTCCCGCATTCAGCGAAGTGGAGGAGCGTCTGATCCGACCCGAGAGCCCCCGGAGGGGAAGCGGTGTCGGCGCCCCCTACCCCGGATTTCAGGTAGGCTTGCGGGCAGCTAGAGAACCCCCGGAGGGGGAGCTAGCAGGGCTTTTGGTTCCTGGAGCTGAGAGAGGAGACCGGACATCCCCCGACCAGCTCCTAGCCCTCTCATGAAAACTTGTCTCACTTCCTGTCCCTACAGAGATAAGGGATTGACATCCTCCATGTGCTGTCATGGGGGACGTCCTGGAAACTACACTAATGTCAGTGCAGCTGTCCTCAGTACAAGCTTGACATTCACTGTCACCAGCAACTCTAATTTTTTTGAAATTATGATATGTTTAAGTCTACATGAGTGACCTTACAACTAAGAGCTGGAGAGCACCAAAAACAGTAGTGTATATTATAGAATTACTATCCCAATATACAGTAAGCACCGTTGTTGAAGTGGAGTTTTCTGCCACCTTGTGGTCATAAAAAATGATGCAGTTATTTGTCTTTCCTTCATTGGCATTTTGAAATCACAGATCACTATGAGTTCAAGTCGGGCAAGGAAATGAGGTCAGCACATGTATGATATTTCCCAGATTGCACATGCTTGTGCGAAACCGTCAAAAAGTAACATCTAAACTTGCAACTATTGCAAAAATATGTGTTAGGTGCAAGTTTAGAGCAACTTTTTTCTGCACAGATAATTTTAGAAGTTGTATGCTACTGTATGTTTTCTTTCATTCTGCGTTTGTATCAGATGTCATTTTAGGTCTTAAATTATGTAGTATGTAAACAATTCAGGGCTATAAAAATTCTACCATTCCCCCTGTCAGACTTGGTTGTTAGTACATTTATACATTTTTAGATAGAATAACAGAGGAACGGTACAACACAGAGCTATAATCTAAGAAAAGAGGCTCCAAAATTGTCTTAGTGAAACAGACAAGGTAGGGTTGCTGACAGACCTCCTTTAAATGCTGTGTACACCTTTGTGGGCATTTTTATTTATTATTGCTTTGTACTCTTTTTTTAGCTAAAATCATTTTTTAACTGGTCTTGACTAAAAATATGGAGCCCTTTTTTGTGTACATAGTTTGAGATGCTTTGGAAGCAGCCTCTGGATTTTCCCTTTTCTGTCAGTTGGGGAGCTGATGGGCTCCTTATCTCTGCTCTCTGACATTATAAACACTCATTATAGCTGGTAAGAATGTGGCTTAAAGGGGTTGTCCAAGTTATGAAAAAAAATATAGCACTGTAAATCTGATGGGCAGCAATATATAACTAAGTTCAGCAAGTTTTAGGCAAAGAAAAAATCTATTTCCTCATTTCCCTGGTTCTCTTCTGGCCTTTGTTTACATGCAATAACAACAATCTCAGCCACTCCCCCCTCTCTGTAAAGGGAGTGAATACAAGTGCTGAGTGACATGTCTGCCTGCTAGAATACTCAGCAGCATGTTGTATGTGTAGGACTACAAGTCCCAGCTGTACAATGACACTGAAGGAATCCAGGGAGAGAGCAGATAGCAGCCCGGCAAAGAAAGGGGGCGTGGCCAGTGATGTCTCGTGTACAGGCTGTTATCTGAACTCTGAGGCTTGTGCACGAAACATCACAGACCAGGGAGATAAGCTGACATCACAGGTCATGTGACCCTCAGTCAACTCTGAGAAACCAGCAGCTTTAGAAACACAAAGTATATGGGAAAGTTGTTATACCTGACAAGTTAGAAACATATGAAGAACAAAAAAATAACTCGGACAACCTCTTTAAATAAGTGTTTCTGACCTTCTGGTAGGACAGAACGGCTCAATATTTTTAATAATGGGTATTTGAAAATATGGTTTTTAGCCAAAAATTAATAAAATGCAATCATAAACAAAAATTGCCTCTAAAGGTGTACATAGCCTTTAAGGACATACAGTGGAAATATTCTACCACATGTGAACATGGCCTGTTAAAAACTCCTTTGATGCATATTAAGGTTTTTATTGTTACCATTAGTAACAACAGAGGAATGAGCAACACAGAGAGAAAATAATGCCCCAAAAGATGGGGAATACAATTTTAATAAAATAGATATATCAGAAGAGCCGAATGGTTTCAAAATCTTGTCAAATGAGGATTTCAACCATTGTACTTTAAAACCTGTATAGATTTTTTCCATAGCAAGTGAATGGACACACAGCAACATGCACTGAATTCTGCCCAGGTGTTTTTCTGCAATTTGCAAAGGGGGTTTATGAGACAACATTCACTTGCATTTTCAGTGTGGAATCTGCACTAAAAATCTGACACATATTAAGATATGTAGGTGCCCTAGGACATCTCCATACAACATGGAGCCATAATGCCGCCAAGTGAGTGAGCATTAGGGTGGCTTCACACGTAGTATTTAGTTTGGAGCTTTCTTGGCGTGGTTTTTGGTGCATTTTGTTATGGTGTTTTTGGCCGTTGTTTAAGCAAAGAATACTAACTCCAGATATTGCATGCAGGTCTATTGCAGGGATGGCCAACCAGCGGCTCTCCAGCTGTAGTAAAACAACTCCCACCATGCCCTGCTGTAGGCTGATAGCAGTAGGCAGTCTGGGCATGCTGGGAGTTGTAGTTTTGCCTCAGGTTGGCCATCCCTGGTCTATTGGATATATTAAACACAGAACAAACAGCCATTTATTTAGCAGTGGTGCTTTTTCACATGCTCTAGGTCTGCATCTTTCTTTTTTCTGCCATAGATCTCCGTTGTTTTTTTGCTGTTAGTGTTAGCATTTTATAATGGCTTTTTATTTTATTTTTTTTGCTTTTTCTTACTAATGCTCTTTTTCCACACAGCTTTTCAAAGAAAGTGACATTACAGGGAGCAGACACTATCCTCTAAAAAGAATGCAAGAAAGGACATTAAAAAATGTCAGGTGCTACACTATATAGATAAAAGCACCTCAGAAATGCTACAAAAAATGGTGATCAAGACAAGCGTTTTTTTGGGGGCCAAAAAACCTCTAAGGACAAATCAGTGTGTGAAGGAACCCTGATGCTGTTTTTCCTGTAGAGCATTTACATGGTTGTTTTGTCACATGATGTACAATAAGGGCTTAATCCCACGTCTGTGTCCATGTGACAGATAGAAAAAAAAAACAAAAAACTGTTCAATGGATCTGTGTACTGACGTGTGAATAAGTCTTTGGTCAATACAAATGTCTAAAGTAAAGGGGTTGTCTCGTGAAAACAACTTATCCGGTAGCCACAGGATAGGGGTTAAGTGTCTGACCAGCGGGGGATTGACTGCTGGGGCTCCCTCAATCAAGAAAGGGGGAGGAAGGGGGCAGTGCTCCCCATTTGAATGGAGTAGTAGACCGACAAGTGGTCAGACATTCATCTCCTGTGGATAGTGGATAAGTTGTTGTCATGGGACAACCTCTTTAAAGGGGCCCCCAAAGTGAACGAGGGCGCACCACTAAAGCACAGTCTATTTGCTTCTACAGGAGTGCCAAGAATAGGCAAAGAGGTGAATGGAGAGCATGCCACGCATGCATGGTACACTCTCCTTCGCTTTGGGGACTTTCATTCTAGACAACTTCTGGGACCCGCATCTATCGGACATTAATGGCATATCAAAGTGCGAGATGGGCCCATCCCTTTAACTCTCATTCACTCTTTAAATGAGTGCTGTAGTTCAGCACATGCAATTTAAAATACAAAAAAAGCATTTCTTTTTAAATTTGGATCACATACTTTATTTTAGATGACACAATTTGGCAACCAAATCTTTCGGAAATGTAAACCATTATGATAAAAAAAAAAAAAAGATCCTTGGTCACATATTTAATAGCATGATTCTGGAAACTCGACTCTGACATGCGCTGTGAATAATTCATGAAATACAATAATGTTTGAAGAAAATTAAAAAAAACTCCCTAGATAAAATATAATAAAGATGAAAAGAAATTCAGGAGTCATGGGTGTTTGTGTTCTGGAAGTTTTAAAAACATGCTAGTCCTTGGTCCATCATCTCATACAAGGTGCGGGAGCTTCTCTTTCTTCTTCAGGAAATGGTGGAGAAGTCTCTGAATAAAGAGTTCAGACTCCAAGTTTATTGGCCTGGGTGAGCACTACCTTGAGTACTGGCATGAAGGCAGACGTTTCACTGAAGTTACTGGTGCTCACTATGTGGGTATGGATGTTGAGCCCTTCCATATAGTTTCGAGACTCAATACTTCTGGCAATGCTGTGTAAACCTGCAATTATTGCAGGAGAAAGCTAGAAGAGAAAAGATTGATGGTTAGAACAGAACTGGACATTAACTACAGCTATGCATACGATGAAAATCACGTGTGGTCTTACATTGAGGAATTGCCTCACAACAGTCTTATTACGGTGGATTCTGCAGCAGATTTCACCCTTTCATAGCGAGTACTGCTTTTACATCTGCGCACCTGCTCTAATAGCCTGCGGGGAGCGTCAATCTGGGCTGTTTAACCCCTTACATGCCACAGGCAACAGCAGCTTGCAAGCCATAACAGAGCGATTGGAATCCCTCTGTCTCCTATCAGCACCCCACAAATGATATTGAGGGGTACCGATGTCTGTGCAGACAGGCCACAGCCAGTAAAGGCCTCAGGCCTGCCTCTAGTGTGTACCAGCACGTTGCACCTCTCTGGCACAGCCTGCTGGTGTATATGTCAGTATAGCACTGACGTTAAAATTGCACTATAGGAAAAGTATATTAGAAGATATGAAAAGATAGCCTGTTATAGTCACTCTTAAACGTTGAGAAATAGTCAACTTGTGGGACTAGTAAACGGTTAAAAAAAAAAAAGTTTGTGTTCAATGGAAAAAAATTGCAAAAATAAAATCCTTCCCACATACTTAGTACTGTCACGTCCGTAATGACCTGCACTATGCAATTATCATGTAATTTAACCTGTGCAGTGAACACCGTAAAAAATAAAAAAAAAAGCCAGAATTACAGCTTTTTGCTTATTCGCCACAAAAATGTAATCAAAAAGTGTATGTACCCCAAAATTACACCAATGAAAACTACAAAGTTTTCCTGCAAAAATCAAGCTCTCACACAAAGGTAAAAAAAAAAAGAAGAAAAAAAAAGTTATGGGTCTTGGGATGCGGCAATGAAATGGTTTTTATTGTGCAAAAGTGGTAAAATGTAAAAAATATATGTATTTGGTATCGCTGTGATCACCCTGACCCAGAGAATATAGTTATTGTGATATATGTGCCAAAACTGAACACAATCAACTTGTCCTGCAAAAAACAAGCACTCATACGGCTACATCGATGGAAAAATAAATGTCTCTTTGAAGGTGACTATGAAAAAATTATCCCGGTCATTAAGACCCAAAACAAGCTGGTCATTAAATGGTTAAAAAAAAGCAAGTCTTTGGTGTTAACCATGCATTATTTTATGAAATTGTTTTATATAATGTCATAATAGAGCTGTCAAATAGGTACTGTAACTCCATTTAGTCTAGGAGGAAGATGATTGAGACCATGTTGCGCTGCAGCCCAAAAAGAAGTGAAGCCCAGGAAGAAAGGACCACCCCCAGCATAAGCCTGGGAAAAAGTTGCCCTCCCCTCCCATAAGAAGAGACAGATGGTTGGAGGAGCGACCACAGTTGGAGCCTTGCCCTTGTATGTGACAAAGAAAGCAATCTAGTAGGTTGGAGAAGCCGTAACTGAAAGTAAAGATCACAGGGACTGGAAGACAGCGAAAGCTGGGGCCAAAGCCTGGTGGGCCCAGGAGACGAAAGGTAGGGACAGTGAGAAAAGCAGAGCAGTAAAAGCAGCACACAGTGGGGGTCATAGAGCCCCTCAAACAGGCACAGGATGTGAGGCAGCGACCGAACCACAAAGACAACTGTGACCACAGCAAGGAACAAACAGAAAAAAAAAATCCAGAAATCCATTCCTGATTATATTGAAGGGTTTCTGTCACCAGAATTAACCCTCTTAAACCTGCTGACATTAGCGATGTGGTATTATTACTGCGGTAATCCTACTTTTGTAATATGTAAATTAGCCTCTAGGAGCAGGGGGGGCATTGTCCCTGCTCCTAGAGGCTCAGTTTTCCTACCTCCTTCCATGCCCACGCCATCCTTGATTGACAGGGCCAGCGCTCGTCTTCTCCTGCCAGCCCGATGTTCCTGGTAAATCTCGCCCATGCGCCATGCAGCACACAGGGCCGGCAACAGGAGACAAACGCTGGCCTGGCCCTGTCAATCAAGGACGGCGGGATGTGGAAGGGGGTATAAGAACAGTGCCCCCTGCTCCTAGAGGCTCATTTACATATTACAAAAGTAGGATTACCGCAGTAAGGGGGTCTGCTGTATATCGCTAATGTCAGCAGGTTTAAGAGGGTTAATTCTGATGACAGAAACCCTTTAAATTGGAAACTGCAGAACCCCCTGCAACTACTGTGAGAGACGGGGAAATACTCACTGCCTCAGCATTGAGCCTGTACTAAGGCAAACAAAGTATGGCATAAAATGGAGCATGCTGCGCCTTTTCTTCTTGGATTTCATATAGAGGTACAAGACCCCACAGATGTCTACAGCTGCACTATTACAGCTCTGTACAATTTGGAGGTTGTACTCCAAGACTTTCCATTAGATGATAGATATGTAATGTGAAAGTGCAGGGACATGCAGTGGCACACTCCACAGACTGCAAACCTTACCGTTTGCTCTCTTAGCTTGTCATACAGGGACTCTAGCCTCTTATTTGCATCATCCAATTTCCTTTTGGTTTGCTGGAAAAGAGAAGAGAGAAAATGTTAACACTGTGCAAATTCCAAGGTCAATGATGCCAAGCAGAGCACTGCATGATGCACTTCTTCTGATATCAAAAGTGATGGAACTGCTGACAGATACAGTATGATAATATATAATAATAATATATGTATTATGCAAAGTGTAATGGAACTAATCAGTAACTAAGCCATGAGAAGAAGTCAGTGAGACTCACAGGGTCGATGGCGGATGATAAACATCTTTGGATTAGAGCTTCAAAAGTGGTTTTCAGGATTAGGTGCTCCTCAGGGATTGGGTTCTTAGTGATCTTTTCAGCAGGCAAATTGTGAATAGCCTTTAAAAAGCAGAGAATCGTTCAAATGCATGGACAAACAAATAGTAGATTTTTTTCTCATGAAACAGGTCTATACAAGGATTTAACTTCTACTAATTCTCTGGTAA
Organism: Rhinella marina; assembly: GCA_900303285.1. Classification (NCBI taxonomy): domain Eukaryota; kingdom Metazoa; phylum Chordata; class Amphibia; order Anura; family Bufonidae; genus Rhinella; species Rhinella marina. The sequence goes on from ONZH01018428.1 coordinate 15,351, forward strand.
TTCAACCAATAACATATTACAGTTCTCGGAGGACCCATCCACAGAACTCACAATGCTTGCATCTAGCCTTGTTAGAGTCAATACAGTTTATGTTTCGTCCTAAACGTTAAAGCTAGGACAATGGGAGAAATATCAAGGTTAAATGATGTACTAGTGATATAGAAAAGAAGAGCTTTGGCGCTGAGCACAGTTCTGTTGCTCTGTTTCTCTAAATGACGTAAGAGAAGCGACTTTTTAAAATAACCTGCATGGTGTTGCCAATCGGTGCACCAGGGGCCCCTTCTGTACTGGGCTTAGAGGAATCAAGGTGTACGCCTGGCTGAGGAATTGGCATGTGAGATGGCTGATACGGTACTGGTGTTGTAGGAGCTGCGGGCAATGGAGCTTGCTGCTGTTGGGAGCGTGGGTCTGCCAGCGGGTTCATTATAGGAGCTGTGATTGGTGGAGGAGGAATGCGGTTTTCAAGAACCTTCAAAGAAAATTAAGAAACAATTGATCAATTTCTATCTCTTTAGAGATCTCCTACATGGTTAGGACATGACAGATGGACTGTTTTCTGCCACCAACCTTTTTCTTGGAAGTTCTACTGAGCGCAGGAGGGTCATTCCATCCATTCTGAGGCCCTGAAAGACATCGGTTGTCAGCTTACTCAAAAGATAAAAAGCAGCTAAAAAGATGCTGCCTAATAGAGCAGATTTTGGCACCGATTATAGGATTATGGTTAGAAAATTTTTTTTCAAGGAAACAAGACCACAAAAGCCCTGTGTGGGGGCATTCAAACGGCTGTATTTTTGGTCTGCATCGGATCCGCATTTTTGGAGGATTGAATGCGGACCCATTCGTTTCAATGGGGCCGCAAAAGATGCGGACAGAACACCGTATGCAGTAAGCATCCGTATGTTTGTTTCACAGCCCAGCAAAAACAGAACATGTCCTATGTTCCGATCCACAAAATGCTAAACACACATGGCCAGTATCCGTGTATTGCGGATCTGCAATTTGTGGACTTCAGTGGTGTGAATGCCCCCTAATTTAGTGTTAGAAGAAAAGGTCTGCAAGTCTTCAAATTTTTCCGGCTGGGCCAGCGCTTATGATGACATCGTGAGAAAAAAAATGATGTACTGTATGTATGTTTCTTTATTAAAATGGAGACACTATTAATCTGCCATGAAGATATTCGTCTGGATTCTTATGGACTATTGTAATGTCCAAGAAGCATCTTAGGTGGTATTTTGCAATATAATTACTGGTTTGAAGTGTAGCCTTGTCACCGCTATTAGGACCTGCTTATTATAAATTCATTCTTCAATACAATTAAAAGCAAGATGTAGGATTTCGGTTTACTCTTGCAGCCCTTCAGCCTCCATTGAAATTATACAAGTTTTTTATTCTCTGTTCAGACAGAAGCCTAAATTTCGGGATAGAGAGCAGTGCATTGTGGGAGCATCCGGCAGACTATCTACTTTCACTTTGGGCATGAATAGGATGAAGATGCCATAAAGCTCAAACTGAAAATAAGTAAAGGAAAGCTTTAAGAATGACAGGAGGAAGAGGACACTTGGTCCTTTTCACAGAAATTTATACCGCTGTTATGTAACCCTTCTAAGCCATTTTTAAATTATTGATTAATGTATTTGGGCTAATAAACATTTTGTAATAGATTTTTATGAAAAAACTTTGCCCCGTTCAGCTTCTGTACACAGCAGCTGCAGGAAGTTGCTGGGTGACAAATCCATCAAACTGGATGACTGATGATCTGTTCTCCTCCACCCCTCTAATGTCTGATGAACTTTCTTCTAAGCTAATGTATGACCCAAATCAAAGTTCAACCTCAATGTGGCCATAAACCAGTATAGTAGAAAGTTCAGCGAGAGAACGAGCTGCTAGTCTGATGGATTCATCACACGGCAGCGTTCTGCAGCTGCTATACAGTGTGAAAAGAGTTGTAAATCACAATGACTCTAACAGGTATCTATAGTTTTTCAAGGGGTTTGTCCCGCCTTTCGTCTTTTTTTTTTTTTTTATTGTCCCCAGCAATGTGATCTACCCACTAATGAAATCATATTCACCTGTTCTGTTTAAGGGGGTGGCCCATTTGGGACATTGATGCCATATTGCTAGGTTATGCCATCAATGTCAGACAGGTGGGAGTCCCATCCCTGGGGCCTGCACCGATCTACAGAATGGGACCCCGGAAGTGAACAGAGAGCAGATGTACAAGCAAGGCAACCTCTCCATTCTCTGCCGGAAATAGCAGAGCCAGTGTGAACAAACATAGCCATGAACAGAGGATGGCAGCACATGCGTAGCTGATCTCGGTTCACTTCGAGAGCCCTCTTCTGGAGTTAGGAGACAGTCCCGGACATGGGACCTGTACCTATCTTACACTGATGGCATATCCTAGTGATATGCCAGAAATATCCAAAATAGGAATACCTCTTTAAAGGGATTCTGTCACCACCATTTTGCATATTAAGTTATTTATACCACTGGATTTCTCTTATCATAAGGATCCCCAAATGGTTATTGTTATAGGGCCCAGATGAAGATTTGTGGTGTAAAAATCCTTTTTTATCTACTGTCAATCACTTACATTAAGGGGCCCAAGGGGAGTTGACCATGGTTGCTGGAGCCCGGGCTCGGCGATTCCGTTGGAGCCCCGGACCGCCCACCTAATTAATATTCACTTCACTGAGTGAAGCTCCGACGCGGCAATTGATGTACTGCGCCTGCGCAGCCCCGGACGGCACACCTAATTAATATTCACTTCACTGAGTCAGTGAAGCTCCGGCGGCGGCTGTAATCCCGCGCAGGCGCAGTGCCGCGTCGGAGCTTCACTGACTCAGTGAAGTGAATATTAATTAGGTGTGCCGTCCGGGGCTGCGCAGGCGCAGTACATCAATTGCCGCGTCGGAGCTTCACTCAGTGAAGTGAATATTAATTAGGTGGGCGGTCCGGGGCTCCAACGGAATCGCCGAGCCCGGGCTCCAGCAACCATGGTCAACTCCCCTTGGGCCCCTTAATGTAAGTGATTGACAGTAGATAAAAAAGGATTTTTACACCACAAATCTTCATCTGGGCCCTATAACAATAACCATTTGGGGATCCTTATGATAAGAGAAATCCAGTGGTATAAATAACTTAATATGCAAAATGGTGGTGACAGAATCCCTTTAAGTGATCTTCTAGTTCCTGATCTGTAGACTTCTGGACAGGGTCAGCTGCTGTGGACAATCACTGGCCTCGGCAGTAACATGTTCTCAAATAGCATTTCACTGGTGGGTCACATGCCGCTTGGAGACACACTCCCGTCGAAGTCAGTCATTGGTCTCAGAGGCACATGTGACCCTGTATGGGTCCAGAACCAGACCGGGGACCAGAAGACCACTAAATGGAGCAAGCGAGTGGCGGAGAGCATGAATATGACTTTTTGACTTGGCACAACACTCAGCTGGGGACAGCTAAAATGATGAACCACACCAGGTCGGTGTGGTTCATCACCACTGGTCGGTCTGTAACTGGTCGGTCTTCTAAATCTTCAGTCACAAAAAAACATCACTTTTGAGGTCTGTGAGTAATGACCCATTCTAATTACCAAGAGACCATTTCCATAACCTAGAGCAGTGGTCTCAACTTGTGGCTCTCCAGCTGTTGCAAAACTACAACTCCCATCATGCCCAGGGCAGCTGTAATTTTCCAACAGCTGGAGAGCCACAAACTGGGGAATATTGACCCAGAGATTTCTGTACCTCTAAAAAGTCAGTCTGTCACAATGAAGTCAAGGGACTTTAATCAAACTTGACTCAACGATTGCCTCATTCAAATTAATAGAATGAGAACTTGCATTTGATGCACAAATCTACAATTTGAGAAAAAGATGCACAGCCTTCGGAAGACCACTGTGGCTCCTTCATACTAGCCATCAAAGAAACCCTTCATGAACCCCAACAATCAAACCTTCTGACATGTAAAACTTTGTAAAAGTTAGGCTAGGAATAAATCGCGACTGTGGCCTCAACAGATGTCGCACAACCATAGATTACAATGTAGCACTGCCAGCATCCCAACTAATGAAAGTGAATGGAGACGTGTTGCTTTACCTGGCCACATTGATCTTTGGGCCATCAAAACAAAACAAAAAAAAAAGTACACACGAGAAAAAAGAAAGGGAGAGAGGTGTGGTTCTGTTGTCTACACTTTTCTTTTAGGATTAATTGCACCCTAAGGCATTATCTTTCTTTTGCATACAGAAGAATAATTAACTCCTGAAGACTACAGTAGGTGCGCCTTCGCAAACAATATTTGTATTGCTCTAATACAACTAAAATATAAAAAAAAAATTAAGAACTTTGTAAAAGGCCTTAATTGAAAATATCCTAAAATTTGTATATTCCCCTACATATATCTATAGGTTTCCATGGTTTCATTTATTTTAAGGTCAAGTTTAAAGTTTTTAAATTTATTTTTAGGTTTACTCAATTATTTTTGTTTTTTGATGTACTAAAGCGGTAAAATGGTTGGCACATAGTCATAGCATTGTAATTAGTAGTATTTAATTTCAATTATAAGTTATTTTTTCACTTGATTTTTCATATATTAAAGTGGTTTTCCAAAGCGTTTATACTGATGACCTATGACCTCTGGATAGGTCATCAGTATCTGATCGGTGAGAGTCCGACAACCTTTCCTAGGTCATATGACATCACATGCATCGGTCACATGACATAGGCCCAGCTCAGCACCACTTATGTGAATGGAGCTGAGCTGCGATACCAAGCACAGCCACTATACAATGTACGGCACTGTGCTTGGTGAGCTGAGAGAAAGGTTGGCGCTCTACTACGAGCACCGCTGCCTTCTCAAAAAGCTGACTAGCGGGAGTCAGACACCCACTGATCTTGGGGATAGGTCATCAGTAAAAAAAAAAAAAAAAAAAACTCTTGGGAAACCCCTTTAAAAGTTTGGGTTGTTAGATTAATGAAAGGATAAAGCACAATGAGCTTGATAAAATGAATATCAATAGCAGCAAATTTCTACATCCGCTATTTGATTTGGTATTGCATGCACGCTGCAGTACGCTGTTCACCTTGCTGGAAAGTTGTCATATCTTGAATAGTGGAAAATTCTGCAGATAAGATGCAAAGATCACTTATTATCTAACATTATAGGTACTTGCACAGTAAACTCATACATTTCTCATCAAGACTAACTATTAGGCCTCTTTCACACGGGTGTCACGGATTCAGTCCGGATGCATTCTGGAAAATTTGCACGCATCCGCACCAATCCGCACACAATTGCAATTGCGTACATTCGTTCAGTTTTTCCCGCGCGGGTGCGATGCGTTTTGATGCGTTTTTCACGCGCGTGATAAAAAACTGAATGTTTACAAACAACATTTCTTAGCAACCATCAGTGATTCACGCAGACCCATTCACTTCAATGGGGCCAGGGCTGCGTGAAAAACGCAGAATATAGAACATGCTGCGATTTTCACGCAACGGTGAACTGATGCGTGAAAAACATCGCTCATGTGAAAAGCCCCATTGAAATGAATGGGTCAGGATTCAGTGCGGGTGCAATGCGTTCGCATCACGCATTGCACCCGCGCGGAAATCTCACCCGTGTGAAAGGGGCCTTAGGATCTGCCTGGACAGGGCGTGGCTGCATTCTGCCTCTTCATCAGCCAGTAACTTCTAGAATAGCTTGAACCAATGCAACATTGCTACACCCAGCAAGCTCAGCCCAAGTAATGCTAGCTCACATATCTACATTTTGCATCAGTATGGGTCTCTTTCTCTGGTATATTAGTAGTTCTCAGAAATATAAATGGGAATTTTAGAGCTAATAAAGTACTTATTTTGCCATTCACTTGCCTCTTTTGTATCATATATGGTTTTTATGTTTTAAGATGCACATCACAGACCACTATTCTTTAAGTTCTGAAACCCAACATGCCAGATCTATTTGTTCCCCGGAGAGCTAAAGCATCACCAGTGACTTATTCTCCACTGAAAACTCATGCATGCTAGGCCAAGTTGAGGGTGCATGCATATCAGGGAATCGGGAGGAAAAGTCGTCAGCTGAATGAGCCCTGACGGGTCTGCCCAGCTTTTGTTCCAAGCAGACAACACTACAGTGAAGGATTAAGAGGGGCTGCCATAAACTGGCCAGCGCTTATTCAGCATCATGCCGTGACTGTTGGAGCGTAGGGAAGTAATAATTGGACATCTCAGGTTAAATTTTAAAATATATATTTACATGGAGTATCTACAAAACTCATAAAGTGCCTGCTACAGATAGAACTGGAGTCTAACAGAAATATGGAAAACAAAGGAAAAATGGTGATAACATGACCCAATGAGGCAGATTTACTAAAGGCCCCTATAGATTGCCCGATATTCAGGCAGATTATCTCTAATGATCGTTCATAGGAACGCTCGTTCATCGGGTAATAGGACTGTTTGTGCAGACACGTAAATCATTATTTGTTGGCAGCAGATCGCATAGTCTAATCACATTCTGCTGCTGGCACATGATTCTGTATCGGGATGGGCGATGGCATTAGTGATTGCTCCTCCCTATACAGTGAAGGGGATTGCTGAATGTAATTGCAGAGATCTCCACTGACGAGCAGGCGCTTGTCAGGAAGGAACACAATTCAGCAGTGTAAAGGGGTCTTAAGACTGGTGTTTCGGATGCTGGTCTACTTCTAAAGTTCACTGGTGAACTTGAGTGGTGGTAATGCACCAAACTTATTAGGAGATTCAGGCCATGAGCTGGAGAAGATTTGCGCTAAATAAGTTACAGCATAAATTATACAAAAGTTTTTGGGCTGCGAATAGCCCCCTCCCGCCAAGCCCTACCACTTGAAAAGTGGTGAGAAGTATGCAAATTCACAAATTATAGTGCAAATATGACGTGCGCCACAATTTTTGACTTTCCATCATAAGGTGTCAAATTCTTTACTATATCTGCCCCACTATATATATTTTAATACTATATATTTAACTAAAAATAGTAAAAAGAAAGTATAAACCTGTAAGCAAAATATAGGCACATGCATTCATCTTTGTACTATCCCAGTTAAAAAAAGCAAAAAAGGTTAAGAATCCCACGCTCCCACCCCATTTCATGCTCAGACCTGTTCTCTGGGATGCAGGCAGCTCACTGGTAGCAGGCAGTGTACCTGTAGATCCAGGTGGAGGTACTGCATAATGAGCAGAGGTAGCTGGCGCTCCTGGCCTGGCATGCTGAAGAGATGGTCCAGGAGGAGGGTAAGAAGGAAGAGCAGATGTTGACACGGGAGGGTGCGAAGGCTGCACAGAATAGGGAGGTTGAGGAACAGAGTGGGAAGACGAGGCATATGAAGAGTTATGGTAGGGAGAGGCAGAGGAAATGGCAGCCGAGGGTTGAGGTTGATAGACAGCGGGTCCCTCAGAACCATAATACTGTTGAGAAGGTTGATAGGCTATACCAAAAACAAAGAAGGAACAAAAAATATAATTTAGTAACGGTATTAGTTTGCACATTTTTAAAGAAAGCAATATCATACAAATATATATTTTAATCTAAATATAAATGCCCACCTTTGAACAAGTTTTTACAGTTTACAAGACAATTTATAATACAATACCTTAAAACAGCCAAAGTTAAAAACTTGATAAATGCTGTGATTACATTGCCCTGACCAAGTTACAGCTTGTATTACAAACCAAAAGCCAGGAGTGACAAATTTGATAAAAATGCATGTAAACTGTAAAAAAAAATAAAAATAAATTCTAAACCTAAGTTTGACTTTTTATTGCGCTCATCCTGGTGGTAAGTTATCATATCTTGGACAGTAGAATATTCTGTAAAGATCACTTATTACGTGATGACACACTGGTCTGCTGCTTCCAAACACAGAATTTTGAATACAGCTCCAGCCTACAGTACCTGCTGCCAATAGAAACGCACAGAATTGTGAATACAGCTCTGGATAACAGTACAGCGTATAAGTCCAGTGCAGGATAAACTGAGTAAAGCTCCTCAACCTTATACATTACATCCATACTGCCTATAAAAAAGTGTTCAAAAGCACACATGCTTTTTATATTAAACTGAAATACACAAAGAAAATGTACCATAGAAAGATGGAACATATCCAGATATATAATAGAAAACAATGGAATATAAAGCATCTGTGAGGATAATCTTATATGGTCATATACATAACATAGTAACATAGTAACATAGTAACATAGTTTATAAGGCCGAAAAAAGACATCTGTCCATCCAGTTCGGCCTGTTTTCCTACAAGTTACATGTGTATATATATATATATATATATATATATATATATATATATATACATGCATGTAATAATAGTGATAGATACACAATAAACCCCATCACCTTATCAGAAGGGAACACGCTTAAAAGGGGTTGTCAAAGTTATTTTTATTGATGACCTATCCTCAGGAAAGGTCATCAATATCAGATCGGCGGGGGTCCTACACCCCTGCCAATCAGCTGTATGAAGAGGAGGCGCAAGCTGTGCCAGCGCTGCCTCCTCTTCATTGTTTACCTGCTCACTGTCGCTTACGCAGTGGTGAGCAGGTGTAATTACACCTAAATCGCCCCATTCGCTTCAATGGGACAGGTTGAATAGGAAGCAGCCATCCCATTGAAATGAATGGGACAGCTTGGGTGTTATTACACCTGCTCACCACTGCGGATGGGACGGCGAGCAGGTAAACAATGAAGAGGAGGCAGCGCTGTTATGGCGTGCGCCTTCTCTCCAAACAGCTGATAGGCGGGGGTGCCAGGTGTCGGACCTATCCTGAGAATAGGTCATCAACATATAAAGCCAAGAGAACCCCTTTAAGTCTCTACAACTACATTGTAATGTGTGAGGATACATACTTTGTGGGTATGTTTGCCGGGCACTCATATGATAGGGGTTAGCGTTAGAATCTGGTGGAGGAGGAGCTGAAGCTCCTGGAGGAGATGGATACAAGTTGCCAGGGATGTTGAAACCTGGTGGTGGCGGATTTTCCCTCTGTAAAATGTAAAAAAAAAAAAAAACAATCAATTTACATGCTAGTATAACTACTAACTGTAGTATCTTATTAACAGATATTAGCAGGGGGTATTTGCCACAATTTCCACTCTAAGCAACGTGTCTACGTTAACGGCAAGTCTACATTCCGTTAAAATAATAGTGCGCCAAAGTAAAACATACAGTATCTGAAAACTACCAGATATATATATACACTCACCGGCCACTTTATTAGGTACACCATGCTAGTAACGGGTTGGACCCCCTTTTGCCTTCAGAACTGCCTCAATTCTTCGTGGCATAGATTCAACAAGGTGCTGGAAGCATTCCTCAGAGATTTTGGTCCATATTGACATGATGGCATCACACAGTTGCCGCAGATTTGTCGGCTGCACATCCATGATGCGAATCTCCCGTTCCACCACATCCCAAAGATGCTCTATTGGATTGAGATCTGGTGACTGTGGAGGCCATTTGAGTACAGTGAACTCATTGTCATGTTCAAGAAACCAGTCTGAGATGATTCCAGCTTTATGACATGGCGCATTATCCTGCTGAAAGTAGCCATCAGATGTTGGGTACATTGTGGTCATAAAGGGATGGACATGGTCAGCAACAATACTCAGGTAGGCTGTGGCGTTGCAACGATGCTCAATTGGTACCAAGGGGCCCAAAGAGTGCCAAGAAAATATTCCCCACACCATGACACCACCACCACCAGCTTGAACCGTTGATACAAGGCAGGATGGATCCATGCTTTCATGTTGTTGACGCCAAATTCTGACCCTACCATCCGAATGTCGCAGCAGAAATCGAGACTCATCAGACCAGGCAACGTTTTTCCAATCTTCTACTGTCCAATTTCGATGAGCTTGTGCAAATTGTAGCCTCAGTTTCCTGTTCTTAGCTGAAAGGAGTGGCACCCGGTGTGGTCTTCTGCTGCTGTAGCCCATCTGCCTCAAAGTTCGACGTACTGTGCGTTCAGAGATGCTCTTCTGCCTACCTTGGTTGTAACGGGTGGCAATTTGAGTCACTGTTGCCTTTCTATCAGCTCGAACCAGTCTGCCCATTCTCCTCTGACCTCTGGCATCAACAAGGCATTTCCGCCCACAGAACTGCCGCTCACTGGATGTTTTTTCTTTTTCGGACCATTCTCTGTAAACCCTAGAGATGGTTGTGCGTGAAAATCCCAGTAGATCAGCAGTTTCTGAAATACTCAGACCAGCCCTTCTGGCACCAACAACCATGCCACGTTCAAAGGCACTCAAATCACCTTTCTTCCCCATACTGATGCTCGGTTTGAACTGCAGGAGATTGTCTTGACCATGTCTACATGCCTAAATGCACTGAGTTGCCGCCATGTGATTGGCTGATTAGAAATTAAGTGTTAACGAGCAGTTGGACAGGTGTACCTAATAAAGTGGCCGGTGAGTGTATATATATATATATATATATATATATATATATATATATATATATATACACACAGCAAAATGCCTCAGAAAGAAACATATAGCATAACCAGAGCAAATAATGTATCGTTCTCAGACACCAAGTGTTGCCCAGTGCATGCGAAGTGACCCTGCAAAGGAAAAGAAGAGGCAAACCTTCCATGTACTGCAATGTTATACCTGTGTGTCAAAGGAAGAGGAGGCAGCAGGTGCAAAGCTGGGAAGGGCAGTAGGGTTTTTGTTACTCCAGGAAGTGACAGTAGGGGCAATTCTAGCCTGAAGTAAACAAAGAAATAAGAATCACTAGAAAAACTAAGAGAATGGAAACTAAACCGTGCCTTGGACAAAAGGTGGCCATTTTCCCTATGGTCCTAGAGAAATAAATGGCACCAATCAGATACCAGGTGGTTGGAATTAAATAGATTTCAGGTTAAGTATAAGGCAAGTGTGAAGAAAGGGCTGCCATAAAACAACTGTCGCACAAATAAAAGCATAGTGTGAAAGGTGTTTGAATGGAAAACGAGACAGGCCCCTAGAAAAGACCCACCAAAGGTCCCTAGAAAACAGCCACCAAAGAAGACTTCATACAATTTCCTGTGATTAGCATAATTGATTAATACGAGACCTGCAAAATAAAATTCACCAAGCTCAAATGCCCACCACGATTACCGTACCTGGGGAAACGGTTAATGGCAAAATATATATGTAGTAATATTAATAAAAGTAAATGTATTAAACAATCATCGACTACACTCCAACACAACGCTCAAAAAGTCAAACATGCACGTCAACGGCACACCTAGGGTTTCTACACTTTTTACTGACATGCTTGAAAAGAGGCAGGGCTTAGTGGACAGGGGCAGAGCTTTGTGGGCACGGGCAGGGCGTAACTGCTCCACAATTCTGGAATAAAAATCTCCAAAGTCTCAAAGTAAGTCAACCAGTAAGTGGTGGAGTCAGAGAAGAGTGTCTATCCCTGCACCAGTTTTATGATCCAGACTGAGCTCCTGTTATAAATCTTGTGCAGGTCTAGACAGCCGGTCTAAGCTTACGTCATCTTTAGGATTAGTAAATCTGGGCCACAGTTCTTTACATATATCTGCACTCAGACTAGGCAATTCTCCGTGAGCTAATTTCCTGTACTCCAGGCTGCATTTTATCTACACTGTAAAGCCTCATTCACACGTCCGTATCTGTGCTCAAATGCATGAGCAGGTGGTCAGTGATGCATCCGTGAAGGGTCCGTGTTGGGTCCGTGTTTTGCTGTCCGTGTTGCATCTGTGTTTCACTGACACTGAACAGCTGAAAAATAATTTTCAAAGCATCCCTTCTTAATGATCCATGAAACACGGATGCAACACGGATGACATCCGTGGTTTTCACGCACTCATTGACTATAATGGGTGTGAGGGATCCGGGAACACAGATCAAGATAGGACATGCATCCGTGCTAAAAAAACGGAACCACGGACAGTGGTGAAACACTGATGTCTGAACACAAACATTAAAATGAATGGGGACGTGTGCTGTCCGTGGAGAACACGAACAGCACACGTCTGTGAAACACTGACGTGTGAATGAGGCTTAACAAGCTACCAAGATAGAAGAGATAATTGTGATGTTTAGCTCGGAGAGAACTTCCAAGTGTGGACTTCATTGTAGAAAACGTTCAGCTGCGACAAGCCTTTCAGCAACAAGCATATGTTTTCCACTGGGAAAATTATGGAAATTTTGTATTACACAATGATTAAACTCAATTTGCATAAAATAACATAGAAGTCCCCTTTAAAACAATGGGGGAATTTATCAAGTCCTGCACTTGAGAATCTTTGTGACATTTTGATATTTTCAACCTCTCGTTCCAGTTATAAAAAGTAGGTGGAAAGTGGTTAGCCAGTCAAGCTGGCTTAACCTAGATTTGCATACTGCGACTTCTTAAAAAGGTTTCAAAAATTCCGGCAGTGTGCGGCGTAGAAAGTGGAATGATATCTCAAGGCAGAAATGTTAGACTTAGGCCCCATTCAGACGACCGTGTTTAACGGCCGTATACGGGCCGTGAAAGCCCAGCCTGTGCTGCCCCAGAGGATGGGAGCGCACGGCGTCATTGGTTGCTATGACGCCGTGCACTTCCTGAGGCCGCCGCCGTACAGTGAAACACAGTCGTCTGAATGGGGCCTTAAAGAGTGACAAATTTATCAAACACCACGCAACATTTGAGTTTCATGCCAAACTAAGGTAACACAGACGCTTTGCAAAAATTACCTTAAAAATCCCCTCTTGATAAATCTTCCCCAGAGCGTCTTACCTGTGGGTAGTACTGGTTGTCTTGTGTAGGTTTCACATGTGTTGGCATGCGCTGTGGAACAACTGGTGTTGCTTGGGGTGCCATAGTGCTAGTGGCGCTCTCTCCTTGAGCGCGTGCCAGTCTCTCCCGCAACTGCACAATGTTCAGCTGGTGAAGAGAAGACAACAGAACTAATCTAATCTGTGCCAGACTGCAATGTCTGATATGCAGAGGAAGTGACACTACCTTGATGTACAGTCATGGCCAAAAGTTTTGAGAATGATACAAATATTAATTTTTACAAAGTCTACTGCTTCAGTTTTTATAATGGCAATTTGCATATACTCCAGAATGTTATAAAGAGTGATCAGCTTAACAGCAATTACTTGCAAAGTCAATATTTGCCTAGAAAATGAACTTTATCCCCAAAACACATTTCAACATCATTGCAGCCCTGCCTTAAAAGGACCAGCTAACATCGTTTCAGTGATTGCTCCATTAACACAGGTGTGGGTGTTGATGAGGACAGGGCTGGAGATCAATCTGTCATGATTAAGTAAGAATGACACCACTGGACACTTTAAAAGGAGGCTGGCGCTTGGCATCATTGTTTCTCTTCTGTTAACCATGGTTATCTCTAAAGAAACACGTGCAGTCATCATTGCACTGCACAAAAATGGCCTAAAAGGGAAGAGTATCGCAGCTAGAAAGATTGCACCTCAGTCAACAATCTATCGCATCATCAAGAACTTCAAGGAGAGAGGTTCCATTGTTGCCAAAAAGGCTCCAGGGCGCCCAAGAAAGACCAGCAAGCGCCAGGACCGTCTCTTGAAAGTGTTTCAGCTGCGGGATCGGGCTACCAGCAGTGCAGAGCTTGCTCAGGAATGGCAGCAGGCAGGTGTGAGTGCATCTGCACGCACTGTGAGGCGGAGACTCTTGGAGCAAGGCCTGGTCTCAAGGAGGGCAGCAAAGAAGCCACTTCTCTCCAGAAAAAACATCATGGACAGACTGATATTCTGCAAAAGGTACAGGGAGTGGACTGCTGAGGACTGGGGTAAAGTCATTTTCTCTGATGAATCCCCTTTTCGATTGTTTGGGACATCTGGAAAACAGCTTATTCGGAGAAGACGAGGTGAGCGCTACCACCAGTCTTGTCTCATGCCAACTGTAAAGCATCCTGAAACCATTCATGTGTGGGGTTGCTTCTCAGCCAAGGGAATCTGCTCTCTCACAGTCTTGCCTAAAAACACAGCCATGAATAAAGAATGGTACCAGAATGTTCTCCGAGAGCAACTTCTCCCAACCGTCCAAGAGCAGTTTGGGCGATCAACAATGCCTTTTCCAGCATGATGGAGCACCTTGCCATAAAGCAAAGGTGATAACTAAATGGCTCAGGGAACAAAACATGGAGATTTTGGGTCCATGGCCTGGAAACTCCCCAGATCTTAATCCCATTGAGAACTTGTGGTCAATCATCAAGAGACGGGTGGACAAACAAAAACCTACAAATTCTGACAAAATGCAAGCATTGATTGTGCAAGAATGGACTGCTATCAGTCAGGATTTGGTCCAGAAGTTGATTGAGAGCATGCCAGGGAGAATTGCAGAGGTCCTGAAGAAGAAGGGTCAACACTGCAAATATTGACTTGCTGCATTAACTCATTCTAACTGTCAATATAAGCTTTTGTTACTCATAATATGATTGCAATTATATTTCTGTATGTGATAAAAACATCTGACAAACACACATAAAAACCAGAGGGCAGCAGATCATGTGAAAATATAATATTTGTGTCATTCTCAAAACTTTTGGCCATGACTGTATAATGTCTACTACTTCGGTACTGAATGACTTCAGTGCAAAATTCTTAAAATATTAATGTAATTATAGAAAATTATTAATAAAAATGCTGAAAAATATACAAGAATGTGAACCAGTGGGATTAAAGGCTTTGTACACCTCTGGGGGGCTTTTTTATGATTTCATGTAACTAATTGCGGGCTAAAAATAATTTTTTCAATTGGTCTTTATTAAAAGTAGTTTTTGTGCCACAGGATTCACTCAGACAGCCCCCCTAACATGAGCATCAGAGCATATCACCTTTGCCCTGCACTTAATCGTGCAGGGCAAAGGCATTTTTTGGAGATCCAGTGACATACTGGGCTCTCCATAGGGACTGCAAGGTGGAGGCTTCCGCCCAGCAGTGAGCACCAGCACTAAAGGGCAGGCTTTAGCGCTGCCCTAGCCTGTAAAACGGCTAGGGTAGCGCTAAAGCCAGCCCATCAGAGCCAGTGACATCACCCAATACACTGCTGGGCGGAAGCCTCTGCCCAGTAGTGTAAAAAAAATAAACAAAAAAGACCTTGCCCTGCGCTGTACCGCGCAGGGCAATGGAGAGCTTCGGAGCATGAAATGCTCCAATGCTAATATTAGGGGGCTGTCTGGGTGAAATTGTGGGTATGTCCGGGTTCAGCTCTAAACCAGGACAACCCCTTTAAAGGGAACCTGTCATCACCTTTATGCTGCCCATACTAACGGCAGTATAAAGTAGAGACAGGTGAGTTGATGTCAGCGGCCTGTCATTTATAAGTTAAAAGTAAGTGATTGCTGAGAACCAGCTTCACGATCATTGCAGACTAGGCCTGGAAAAGAGTCACAGCCACCTGAGAAGAGTCATGGTTATTCATGAATTCCTGCTCTCCCTGCCCACCTGCCGATGACTGACAGTCTTTTACCTAGTTTTCTCCCTTTCTCTCTAGGAGAGAACTGCCAATCATCAGCAGATCGGCGGGAGAGCAGGAGATTATGAATAACCATGACTCTTCTCAGGTAGATTTGACTCTTTTCAAGGCCTGGTCTGCAATGATTACGATGCTGGATCTCGGCAACCACTTACTATTAGCTCATGAGTGATATATCGCTGAAATCAGCATTTCTGTCACTATTTTATGATGCCCTCAGTGAGGTCAGCACAAAGTTGATGACAGGTTCCCTTTAAAGGGGTTATCCCATCTCAGACAATGGGGGCATATCGCTAGGATATGCCCCCATTGTCTTATAGGTGCAGGTCCCACCGCTGGGACCCGCACCTATATCGAGAACGGAGCCCCAAAAGTGAAGCAGGAGGCACTGTGCATGCGCAGCCGCCCTCCATTCATTTCTATGGGGCCGCCGAAAATAGCTGAGCACTGGCTCGGTTATTTCCGTCGGCCACATAGAAATGAATGGGAGTGGTGGCCACGCATGTACGGTGTGCTCCCATTCATTTCTATGGGAGCAGCGGGGAGCTGCGCCTGGTGGAGGCCGGACCCCGCTCCGTTCTCGATATAGGTGCGGGTTCCAGCACCTATCAGACAATGGGGGCATATCCTAGCGATATGCCCCCATTGTCTAAGATAGGAATACCCCTTTAAGTTTAAGCCTAGCTGTACTTTCAGTTTTTTATTCCTGTCACGTTGCTGTTCTGCAGCTAGGCTGAAACTTAACCCTGTAGGGCAAAAAACGCTGAAAATTTTTTAATAAAGACCAGTTAAAAAATAAATATATATTTTTAGCCCAAAATGAGTAAAATCCTATAATAAAAATGCCCCAAAGGTGTTTGCAGTCTTTAATGTGCTGGGTGGATCAACAAGCAGAAGGGCAAAGTACAAAGAAATCCACAAGAGCAGCACGTCAGCTTACAGAGCCTGCTTCTTACTGATCAGTGTTTTGTGCAAAAATGAAGAAACTGTGTTTGGATAACATGAATTTAATAATTCAAACCTCCATTTTCTACTCGGATATGAAACTTCTCCTACTTGACCATTCAAATTTTACACAAATGTATTATTTGTGCCCAAAAACAAGAATCCATGAGACTTTTTATGTTATGTATTTACAATCCGGTCCTTCAAAATAAGTTGTCTCATGAAGATGACCCCGTATGTTCTTTTAAGCAAAGCTGGTAGTGAAGCAGGGAAATGTGGTATTATTTGCTGGCCACTCAGATCAATGTCTGCCCATATTCCAGGTCCACTAGAAAGAGAACCCCTCCTATAGAGTGGCCTGTCATATTAGAACATGAATGGAAGCAGAAGGGGTTGTAGTGGTAGACAGAACAGTGATGGGGTACTCTGAAAGGCTGAAAAGAGGGGCAGATACATTTATTTTCCTTCTAAACTTGTGCTCTAGTACTGTGTTAATTGCAATTCAACAGTTTAGATTGTTCATTTTCACTTACTTGGTTGGTATTGTTGGGCAAAAATGCCATAGCAGCTGCAAGGCTTCCCTGAGTTGCCAGTAAGATGGCATACTGACTCATCTTATCCGCCAGGAGGACACCTACATCTTGTGTGTCCACAGCTTGTGTGACTTGCACCGCTTTACGAAGGATAACAACTTTCTCTATAAGATCCTAAAAAAGAAAAATCAAAAGGGAGCCATTAACCCCTTGAGGACAGAGCCCATTTTGGCCTTAATGTCTGGGCCAAATTTTTGAATTCTGACATGTGTCACTTTATGTGGTAATAACTTTGGAACGCTTTTACTTATCCAGGCCATTCTGAGATTGTTTTCTCGTGACACATTGTACTTCATAACAGTCATAAATTTGAGTCAATATATTTCACCCTTATTTATGAAAAAATCCCAAATTTACCAAAAATTCTGAAAAATTTGCAAATTTCCAAATTTCAATTTCTCTACTTTCAAAATACACCGTAATACCTCCAAAAATAGTTATTATTTTACATTCCCCATATGTCTACTTTATGTTGGCATCATTTTGTAAACGTCATTTTACTTTTTTAGGACGTTAGGAGGCTTAGAAGTTTAGAAGCCATTTTTCAAATTTTCACCAAATTTTCCAAAACCATTTTTTTTAGCACCAATGCAGATATAAAGTGATTTTGAGGGGCTTACATAATGAAACCCACCATAAATGACCCCATTTTAGAAACTACACCCCTCAAATTATAAAAAACTGCTGTTACAAACTTTGTTAACCCTTGAGGTGTTCCACAAGAATTAATGGAAAATGGAGGTGAAATTTCAAAATTTCACTTTTTTCGTAGATTATTCATGTTAACATTTTTTTTCTTGCAACACAGCAAGGGTTAACAGCAAACTAAACCTCAATATACATTCCTCTGATTCTGCAGTTTACAGAAATACCCCATATGTGGTGGTAAACGTCTCTATGGGTTTGTGGCAGTGGTCAGAAGGAAAGGAGCGCCATACGGATTTTGGAGGCAAAATTTGCTAGAATAGTTTTTAGGCACCATTTTGTAATTGAGAGACCCTGACGTACCCCTACAGTGGAAACCCTCATAAAGTGACCCCATTTTGGAAACTACACCCTTCAAAGAATATATTAAGGGGGGTACTGACCACTTTGACCCCCTAAGCATTTTACGGAATTTGGAAACACTTGGCTGTGAAAATGAACATTTTTTTTCTTCCAATAAAATGTTGCTTTAGCCCCAATTTTTTTTATTTGCATAAGGGGTAACAGGAGAAAAGCCCCCCCCATAATTTGTTACCCATTTTCTCCTGAATACGGCAACACCCCATATGTTGTGGTAAACTGCTGTGGGGGCACATGGCAGGACTCAAAACAGAAGGAGCACCATATGGATTTTACAACACAGATTTTGATGGAGTGGTTTGCGGGAGCCATTGATTTTTATTTTTTTGAGTTATTGTCTTATGTGGGGGCTAATTTTTTGCAGGATGAGGTGAGGTTTTCATTGGTACCATTTTGGGGTAAATACGCCTTTTTGATCGCCTACTATTACACTTTTTGTGAGGGAAGAGGGGAAAAAATGGCTATTTTGGCATAGTTTTTAAAAAAAAATTTTTACAGCATTCGCCTGGGGGGCCATCTCATGTAATATTTTTATAGAGCAGGTTGTTACGGACGCAGCGATACCCAATATGTCCAACTTTTTTATTGTTGGAAAGTTTTACACATTAGATGCATTTTGAACAGAATAAAATATTTTTTTTTGTGTTGCCATTTTCAGAGAGCCATATTTTTTTCAGTTTTCAGGCGATTGTCTCAGGTAGGGTACAGTTTTTGCGGGACAAGATGACGGTTGAATTGATACCATTTTGGGGTAATTACGCCTTTTTGATCGCCTGCTATTACACTTTTTGTGAGGGAAGAGGGGAAAAAATGGCTATTTTGGCATAGTTTTTAAAAAAAAATTTTTTTACAGCATTCGCCTGGGGGGCCATCTCATGTAATATTTTTATAGAGCAGGTTGTTACGGACGCAGCGATACCCAATATGTCCAACTTTTTTATTGTTGGAAAGTTTTACACATTAGATGCATTTTGAACAGAATAAAATATTTTTTTTTGTGTTGCCATTTTCAGAGAGCCATATTTTTTTCAGTTTTCAGGCGATTGTCTCAGGTAGGGTACAGTTTTTGCGGGACAAGATGACGGTTGAATTGATACCATTTTGGGGTAATTACGCCTTTTTGATCGCCTGCTATTACACTTTTTGTGAGGGAAGAGGGGAAAAAATGGCTATTTTGGCATAGTTTTTAAAAAAAATTTTTTACAGCATTCGCCTGGGGGGCCATCTCATGTAATATTTTTATAGAGCAGGTTGTTACGGACGCAGCGATACCCAATATGTCCAACTTTTTTATTGTTGGAAAGTTTTACACATTAGATGCATTTTGAACAGAATAAAATATTTTTTTTTGTGTTGCCATTTTCAGAGAGCCATATTTTTTTCAGTTTTCAGGCGATTGTCTCAGGTAGGGTACAGTTTTTGCGGGACAAGATGACGGTTGAATTGATACCATTTTGGGGTAAATACGCCTTTTTGATCGCCTGCTATTACACTTTTTGTGAGGGAAGAGGGAAAAAAATGGCTATTTTGGCATAGTTTTTTTTATTTTTTTTTTACAGCATTCGCCTGGGGGGCCATCTCATGTAATATTTTTATAGAGTGGGTTATTACGGATGTGGCGATACCTAACATGTTTATGTATTGTGTGTTTTTTTATTTTTAATCAATTTTTTTTAACTTTTTTTTTAACTTTTTTTTTTTTTTTTCCACTTTCTTGACTCAGATCCACTTGGTTCTTCAAGAACCAGTGGGTCTGGTATTTTACAATACACTGCAGTACACTGTATAGTGTACTGCAGTGTATTTTCTTATAGCCTGTTCAAGCTCCTGCCTTTAGCAGGAGCTTGAACAGGCTTCCATGGCAAGGCACAGATGATCGATGGGGCACAAAGAAAATAATTACCTTATTTCAGGCTGTGATCTGCAGAGTGCAGATCACAGCCTGAAACCGGGACATGTACACTGCCGCGATCCGATTGGTTAGTCTGCACAGACTAACCAATCGGATCGATCACCGGCAAGGGACCACTCTGATTGGTCCCTTGCCGGCATTACTGGACTGTATGCTGTCCCTGACAGCAGCAGTGCAGGGGCAGAAGCTTTAATCCAAGCGTTTTGCAGCGCTTGGATTAAAGAGCTGCCATGACGTCTATACACGTGCTATCTGCACGGGGTATGTGCAGATAGGACGTATATAGCCGTATGGCTGACGTGAAGGGGTTAACTATGTACAGATACCAAAAGCTAGCTTCCAATGCACACACATTCAGATTGTCGGGGGTTCATCTCCCAACACTCCTGATGATCAGCTGTTTGAATAGGTTGCAGTGCTCATGTTAACACTGTGTCCTTTCCAATGGTTCCTGTACAAGATCTAGATTGTAGTTTATCTCCTATTCAAGTGAACGGCAGAAGAAGCTGTAACTAAACGGCACTGCCGCTACAAGCTACACATTGAAAAAGGACACGAGTGCTGTGTCCTCTTCATACAGCCTATCTGATATTGATGACCTATCTTCATGGACACCTTGCTACAGTATCCAACACAGCACCACTCTTACCCTTGTGTCTGGTACTATAAGACAGTCTCATTCATGTAAAAAAGGTTTAGCTGCAATAACAGACCCGGTCACATATACAAGAACAGCACCGAGAATCTTTTTGTCTGCTTATTGTGAAGGTATGGGGGGCTCAGACCTATCATACATTGATGCCTATCCTAGAGATGGGCCATCAGTCTTCTTTAATCATGGAATACCCAGTTCCAGGTGCCAGAAGGTTAAATTTACAGCCCTGCAGCACAAAACAATGAACTAAGCTTTGAATCACTTAAACTTATGTGTAAGTGCAGATTTTCAAGTTTTGTCCATCACTTAATTCACACTGGGAGGTCTGTACCTATTCTAATCTCAACAAGAGGCTCAATATGAGCAAAAGTGATCAAACTTAATGACCACAAAACATACCATTGTCAATTGGAAAAACGTACAATTTCATCATAGTCCAAAAGCCTGAGATAACGATAATGGAGGTTTTTAAAGAGAATGTGTCAACGTGATTTTGGAGTATTCTCTGCAGTAATACATGAGTAGTACTGCAGAAAAGGATTCAAGATCGATATGTTTTATTTTCCCCCCACTGTCAGCGCTCAAAGCTGCACTGAAAAACATAGTGCAGACTGCTGAGCTTGCACTTAGAACGAGGAGGACTCCTGAGTGTGAGCCCAGCAGTCCAGAACAATGGATTTCAGATCAAAATCGAGCCCTACCAGCATGGCAATGTTCTTGTGTAGTACTGCAGCTAATATATCAAAATTGTGGTGACAGACTCACATTAGGCTGTAGACTACCTTCCATATATCTCAACGCTACCTTTATTATACTTGTCCCTCGCTGGTATCGCCAAAAAAATACTTTTATAACCTATGCAAATTAGTTTCTTCAAGTGCCCAGAAGCGCCGTTGTTTCATTATGGAGCCCAGGCCCCCGGGCGATTAGCACTCAAACCCCTCCTATTTCTCATCTCTGGCCCGCCCTCCTTTATTATAATTACCTCCTCCTCCTGGTTACAAATACATTGCGTGCGCCGCTCATCCAGCACAGTGGGCAGAGCAGTGCGCAGGGGTGCTGGACAACCGGTGCACACGATGTATTTGTGTTAGAGATCTGTGGACAAAGAGTTCACAATATTCACCTGAAGTGACAGTGGGCTGACTCCATCCTGAGCTTTGGTCCAGCAGGCCACCAGCTTCTCCACATTCCCCGCACAGATGTAGCATAGACAGGCTTGTGCCTGAAGAGATGGATCACCCTCCTTTTCAAGTCTGGAGCCCAACAGGTCTGAAATCACAGGGTTTACAACACACACTCAGCTAGAAGTTAATTTTACATTCTACACCACCCATGTACTCTTTGTCTCATGGATACACGCATGCTCAAGTTAATATAATCTCTATTCCTGTAAGGTAATAGTAGGTACACAAGTCATGTCTTCATAGAACATCAGTGACAAGTTTCTCCTGTTCCAAACACTAAAATGATGAGGTCCCTTACAGACCCCACTCCAGTAAATAATACAGACCCTTCAACGATGTCTTCCGGTCCACAGCATGTCACTACCATGGGCGGTCAGTAGAGATCTCTGGGAATCCTTTCCCTAGTCATGTCTAGACCCTCTGTAATGAGCACATGTGCCATGACTGTGGTAGGATTCTGGCACCACCTAGTGACCACCCAAGAGAAGAAGCACACACAGTTAAAGAGTACCTAACCCTTTACTCAAAGCATGAAAGGTGCAGCAGCAGTGCTTTTCAGGGGTCTCTGCACCAGCTCTGCTTTTGCAGCAAGTACAGATCCTTTATACTTTCTATGGAACCATACTCCGCATGCTGCGAACTGCTTTGCAATGTACACAACATTCTCCATAAAGAGAACAAAAAAAAAAAAAAAACATATATTCATACCACACAGAGAAGCGAATTCTTCAGGTCTTGCGTAGGTCAGCACGGCAGCTAGCGCCTCTCTCCAATTCTTTAGATCGCACGATTCCACAATATCCGTCCAGTTCTTGGTAACTACAGCCGTGATCAGCTAAAGCACAAAACACATTGTACCCAATCAGTATAAAATCAAATTCACAGACAGAAACAGAAAGACAGTACACAGTCAGGAAAATACTGACATATGATCAGATCATGGTTCTTATTTGTACCACTTCATTTATTACTAATATATATGGAGTTTAAAGATAAGAAGTCCAGAAGTAGTCAACTGGGGTGGGATGGCCCGGAGGGGGAATGGCCCTACGAAAGGGGAGAGTTTGAAAGGATAGGACCAGAGGGTAGAGCTGGAGCTGCTGCAGATATTTCCCTGTCCGCCGTAAGTCTAGTACCCCCAATTCCTTCAGTGTAATGCCTCTTGGGGGGGTAGTTACACTGGCAAACATGTGATGTTCATCCTGAGGTAACCCAGAGCTGGCCGGAAATGGTAGATTTGGTGGTTATACGTTGCTCTTTGCATTCTGGAGGCTGGGGACAAGCAGTGGGTTTGATGAGCCACTGGTCTTCCCCTTTTGTATAGGGGAAGACAGGTAGTGTGGTAATCGCTGTGTAGGGGTTATGAGAACACAAAAAAAAAAAAGCTGCCTGTTTAGTACCACCTACCGAATAAGTCAGAATCCTTCTCATAAGGAAGATACCCATCTGGACACAGCTGTTTCAGATTCTTGACCCTAGCAGGGTACTGGTTGGCTGGTTGTACATAATGCACACAAATATACATTCAGAAAAAAAGAAAAGCCCGTACCCTTGTTATTTTGCTTTGTGATTTAGCAAAGTATTTTGTTTGCGTTCTGGACAATAAGTCAGGTCCTCCAGCAATGGCCAAAATGATTGCATCAGCCATACGATTGTCGTGCAGACAAAGGTCAACTGCACTTTCAAAGTTACCAGTCAGCAAAGCTTGGGTGATAAGTCCATCAACATCTAGAAACACAAAGTACATACACCAGTAAGGACAAGAAGTGATGCAATATTTTATAGCTTTCAACTATGCTGCTTAGAAAACATGAACCTGACAATACATCATAAAACTTTCAATTCAGCGGAATATTCTCATACAGCACTGCCTGTAAAATGTGATGCAATGACTTAGGGAGTCTACAAAGATGTATAGAATGAAATCAAATCAGATGTTTTTGAAAAGGCTCCTGAGTTCCCTTAATGTTCCACAATTCTTTCTGACTGCTTAGATCAATTTATGATACTAAGTACATGGAATGCAATTCTTTGCTCAGTTTGCACTGGTAATCTGTACAAAATTAAGCTCATAGGGCTAGAAATTGCCAAAGGAAACGCAGAAGCCCAATGACCTCCACACTGCAGAAATCTGGGCCAATGTTTCTCAACTTCAAGTAACTCCTAAAAGGTCATCTTTGAGGCCTTTCTTATGACTACAGCAGTCTCCATTAGGCAACGCTGTTCATGGCGTGGTTATGTTATTGATGCCCCCTTTGTCGAGTCCCCTCCCTCTCTGCCAGCTAATGATACTAATGTTTTAATAATTCACTACACATGGGTTATTCCATGATTAATATGAATTTATCAGGTTTTATGCACCTTGCACTTTATTTAATATATTATTACATTTTGATAATCAAGTATTAACAAATTATTTCTATGATCATGTTTGCACATGGATTTTTTGCACATTTGATGAATTTTTTGTATTGTCATTGTATTAATTGCTAATTTATTGCACATGCACTTTTTGTATAAATATGTTGCATTCACCACCACGTGTTGCTTGAGAAAGGCTCCAGTACAGAGCCGAAATGTCGCGCTTCCAGCATGGGTGAATAAACACCTTGTTTTTCATATGAGTGTGCTGCCCTCTTTGTACTTTTATACGCCTTACCGTTGTCAGACCTTTGGGCTTGCACCTCGTTTTATTTTATGCTTTAATTTTTGCTCTTGTGCTGTCATTGCTTGGTTTATTATGTGCTCTATAAAATATTTTAAAATCACGACCTGTTGTAGGTTCTTGAGGGTTGGAGTTTAGACACCCTGGCAGCTGATATTGGCAAGGTGGCACATTCCAGGGCAACATCTGAATTTTTTGGCTTTGCCCAGAGATTTGGTTACAGCTCCATTTTGTCATTTTAAAAGTATGTTCATTCTTTTGCAATCTGAATTTGTGGGCAGAAATCCCACAGTAGCAGCAAAGTGGATGTCCACTGTCTGATGCTGTCTATGATGTTTGCCATAGACAGCAGCAGTGAACAGGAAGAGAGAAGGGAGACGGTACATGCACACTGCGCTCGCCGACTCTACAGCTGATCACCAGGGTTGCCGGGTGTCGGACCCCCAATCTGATATTGATGACCTATCCTGAGGATATATTATAGAGTAATTATCGTAATGTTACAAAAAACGCCTTTTTCCAACCACACACTCTTTTTACTAAAACTTCACTTTTATTCATTTAATTAATAAACCTAACTACAAAGCTTTTATGAAGAAATAGGAAATAAGGAGGAAATCAACGTGATTTAAAAACATCAGAGTGAGCAGTGGCTATTACATATGTGCTATTGCTATAGTCTAATATTCCTTCTAGTGGTGTTGTATAGCTTGTATATGTCGGTGGCCATGCGCTTCTTGCTATTTTTCACTACCTCTTTTAAGTTGCCAGTTTGCTCACTACCTGCTCTAAAAACTAAATCAGAAGCTGCCCCGACATGTTTCGCCGAGTGTTTGGCGACTTCAGGGGTTCGGGCAGTCTGCCTTTTTTCCGATGCTTCCTTTCTTTGATCTCACACTATAGGGTCTCTATATTATTTTGTATCCTTATTTCTTGATTTACAAATTCTGATGGTGTACGAAAGACTTGGATTTCTTGTATCTCTCTCTCTAGTTGTGCCGATAGCTTTGTGAGTAATTTCTTTTCCTATTCCAAAATGTATGCCCGCATCCGTAGGGAGTTCTTGGTTAGGAGTGACTCCCAACCTTTTATGAAATCTGTATCCTCCTGATGTGAATTGGGTGTGATGTTTATCCGCATTCCTCTATATACAATTTTCTGCTGTAAATAAGTCTCAAGGCTTGAAATTTCCCAAATACATCTTATATACTGCTTACAGGTCTTGCCTATTCCTCTAAATGCCTGATTAATGTCAAGCTTGTTTATGGGGAGACTCTCTGTGGAGAATACTTGCCCTGCCTTGGTTGGTTGGACAAAAATCCTGCCATACCCTTTTCCCTTAACAAGATGAAGTCATGGTGCTGTAAGGTACTGAGATGGGTTATTCTTATGGGATTGGTGACCCCTAAATCATGATACAAAACAATAAACCCTAAAATGTGGGTGCGGCGTTACTGATCCATATATTACCGAACCCCTAAAGATGCCGAACACTCAGCGAAACATGTCGGGGGCAGCTTCTGATTTAGTTTTTAGAGCAGGTAGTGAGCTAACTGGCAACTTAAAAGAGGTAGCGAAAAATAGCAAAAAGCGCATGGCCACCGACATATACAAGCTATACAACACCACTAGAAGGAATATTAGACTATAGCAATAGCACATATGTAATAGCCACTGCTCACTCTGTTTGTAAATCACGTTAATTTCCTCCTTATTTCCTATTTAATCATAAAAGCTTTGTAGTTAGGTTTATTAATTAAATGAATAAAAGTGAAGTTTTAGTAAAAAGGAGTGTGTGGGTGGAAAAAGGCGTCTTTCGTAACCTCACAATAATTACTCTATAATATATGGATCAATAACGCCACACCCACATTTTAGGGTTTATTGTTTTCTATCCTGAGGATAGCATCATCAGGGACTAGTTTCAGCTTAAGCCTGAACCTTTTTCAAACTGCAGTTTGAAAAAGGCTTAGGCTTGAACCCAAACTAGTCCCTTTTAATGCTATTATGCCTTAAATAAAAGTCTCTGCATATCATCAAGAAAGTGATTGCCGGTCCTTCTTTGCTATATACTAGTGGGATACCTTACCTGGATGTGCGCACCACACTATCTTGAAGAAAGGTCATCAATAGTTAAACCCTGGAAAACCCCTTTAATTGTAAATTACTACATCTCTCTGTCCATTAGAAACTGCGAGTGCATAGTCCAATACATATGTGAACAGTACGCCTGTACATTTCAAACCAAGTGTTCTTGTGCATTGCTTGCTTACAAATGAAACACACTTTTAAACTAAGTTGTGAACAAGAACATTTAATTTCAAATGCATATGGTATTTTGGCAATGTGCAATATTCTGCTGTGACTCTGCTAATATAAAGAGGACACCAAGAAGGCAGAAAATCCCCCAAAAGTTTTCAGAACACTGGACTTGACTATGAACGGTGATGAGAAGTTGTGCGAGTGTAGGTCATGCAGTGCACTAGTAATGAATTTACCTCCGCTCACTGATATATTAAACATTTCCCCGGACGGAATAGTGTCACTCCCTTCTTCTTTCTGTAGGTTCACTTTCTAAGAAACAGTAAGAACAAAAAAAAAAAAAAAAAAGTCAGTGGCCGTATGAAACACCAGGTTTTCATGGAAGGTGGGTTGACATGGAAGGTATAGCAGCACACTCGTGGATGATGTTCTCAGCAACTAGAGAGCAAAGCAGTCACAGAAATTAGGTTTCAAATTATTAGTAGAAACTATTTCCACAAGACACTATCCTGGAAAGACATTTCAATAGATATATTGTAACTTGATTGTTAATGAGCATCTTGCAAGCAGGGCATGTGTGACAATACAGTGATGGAGGCCACAGGACAGAGCACAGTAGCAGTAAAGAAGGTAAAAAGTACCTCCCCCAAGATCAGCTCCTCTGTCGGTTCACTTTCCTCCTCCTCTTTCTCTACAGCATGGTCAGTTTCTGTGACAGTCTTATGTCAATATAGTAATAAATGCAAAACAAAGTATGGAAGCATTAAAGACAGAGAAAAAAAAATCACGCGGGTAAGACAGAAATCATCATGGAGAAAACAAAGTTCATGGTGGGTCATATGATCATTAAAACAGGTAACGTTCCAATGTATCGTTATTTGACAACCATTTTAAAACTCCCGGTTTGCAGCCAGGGAATGCAAAAATTTAAAGAGGACCTTTCACTGGTTCTGAAATTACAATATTAATACCTGGCACTGTAGAGCATGTTTAGGAGATGTCAGATCGCTATTTTTTTTCCCACTGTGATTGGACAGCTCACAGCCAGGGAGAAGGAGACGCCCCCGGAGAAATGCGGCTTTCTCCTCCTCCATGTACTGATGCTACTGATTTGCATACAGGGTGGGAAACCAGAACAGGGGGCACAGCAGCGCAGCGGAGCAGCGTATCTGAACAAAAAAAAAAAATAGCAATATCTCTTAAACATGTCCAGGTATTGATATTGTAATCTCAGAACCGGTGAAAGGTCCTGTTTAAAAATTCAGACAGTTCACAGAGCTGTACAGGTCTGTTCACATGTAGCGGATATGCTGCAGAGTTTCTGTTTAGACTTGAGACAATGAGAAGTTATAGGTCTGTATCTCTGGATGTCAACAGAAAATGTTCCTACTGACAGCTAGCAGAGATTTTAAAAATGGTGACAAACTGAAATAAGAAAACATTAGAAAGTTGCACAGCTTTAAAGGGTTTCTGTCACCAGTTTTGGGCATATAAAACAGGATGACATTTGCAATGTGCAAATGTCACCTGATGCCCAAAGTGTTACTCACTCTCTGATTGCAGTCCCAGTTTTTATATAAAATCGACTTTAGTAATATGCAAATGAACCATTACTAGGTGCAAGGGGCGGTAACCCTGCACCTAGTATCGCCGTTTCCGCACCTTTAGGTACGCCTACTTTCTTGTGATGGACAGGGCCAGGCAGCTTGCTCTATCTGCTGCCGGCCCTGTCCGCGCTGCATATCCCGCGCGCCCTTCATTCGGCGCATGCGCAGTGATGAAGTGGCACTCACTGCGCCTGCGCCGAATGAAGGCCGCACGGCGCAGGATCTGCAGCGCGGACAGGGCCGGCAGCAGATAGCGCGAGCTGCCTGGCCCTGTCCATCACAAGAAAGTAGGCGTACCTAAAGGTGCGGAAACGGCGATACTAGGTGCAGGGTTACCGCCCCTTGCACCTAGTAATGGTTCATTTGCATATCACTAAAGTCGATTTTATACAAAAACGGGGACTGCAATCAGAGAGTGAGTAACACTTTGGGCATCAGGTGACATTTGCACATTGCAAATGTCATCCTGTTTTATATGCCCAAAACTGGTGACAGAAACCCTTTAAATGCCATGGACACCTTGCATTTTACTAATTTTGGGCTACAAATATTTTTTTCAATTGGTCTTTATTAAAAATCTTCAGCCATTTTTTAGGTACAGGGGTTCAACATCAGTCTGTTTGCAGAATATCACTACTCAAAACCATCAGCTGATGGCTCATGTGAAGCCTGATCTCTGATCTCCTGACCTCATAAGCACTCATTTAAGCCATATTCTTATCAATTAGGGTTTAGCTATAATGAATGTTTAGCAGGTCAGGAGACCATAGATAAGGTTTCACATGAGCCATCAGCTGATGGTTTTGAGTAGTGACGTTCTGCAAACAGACTGATGTTGAACCCCTGTATCTAAAAAATGGCTGAAGATTTTTAATAAAGACCTATTGAAAAAAAAAAACATTTTTAACCCAAAAAGGGTATAATGCAATCATGAAAAAATTTGCCCAAAGATATCCATAGCCTTTAAGCGTTATTTCCATACAGTCAGAAAACCTTTTGAGATGCAGAACAAAAGAGCTCTATTAAAAAGAAAAAATATTCCCACCATGAACTAAAGTTTGCAGTGGTTAAAAACACATTTGATTTCTCATTTACAGGAATGAAACAAAGGAAGGAAATTACAGTATGCAGAGAGTAGCAAGAGTATGACATCTTCACTAGACACACAATCACTACAGCCATCCATTCTCCCAGCCAGGCTCTATATACACTCATTAACGAGAAAAAAAAGGTTTGTTGGAATGGAATTAAATGTAATGATGAGATATGTAATGGATTACAATTTTAGAACGAAATGGTAAGTTTTTCAGGGGTAATTGAACAACTGAAAGGAGGCTCTAGTACCCTGTTGGGCCGCCTAACAGCAGTTCAATACTGATGGTCTATCCTCAGTACAGCACATCAATACCTGATTGGTGGGGGTCCGACTGATGGCACCCTCGCCTATCAGCTGCTTGATGAGGATGCGGTGCTCCATTACTATCACCACAGACACATTTAGAGTTCCTCCTCTACAATACATAGTAATGGAGCGATAGTGCATGAAAAATGCCAACAAGTTGAGCATCCTGACAGCAAAGTTCAGCAATGTAAATTGATGCCAGGTCGCAGTCCCCCAGCGGCTCTACAAGTGGAGGAAACCCGTCCTAGTCACATTCTATGATGAGTTCTTGGAGGCCATTTTTATATCCTTCCCAGTAAAATGCATGCTGCTTTTCTCTTACATTATACATGTACATAGTGCTACATATCTAGAGTTATCATTACACATAAGGATCCACATTTATCAAGCTCTTGCACCAATTATGTCAAGTCAGAAAGCCACACGTTTTATTGCAAGCCCAAAGTCTACTTGTGCAAAAAAAAAAAGTACATTTTTCTTTTTTTTTTTAAAAAAAAAGGGGGTTGTACCCTGGTTTAAACTTTTTCAAATAGTGGGCAGCACAGGGTGGGGAAAACTAGTGTAAACTATACCTAAAATCAACACCAGAACCTGGCTGGCATAGATTTCAATTCTTAAAGGGGTTCTCCAGAAATTAAGAAAATGAAAATACTTAAATATTACTTTATTAGAAATATATTCCCAAATACCTTTCATTATTTATTATGGCTCGTTTTGTCTAAAGAGCAATCATCAGGGGAAACAAAATGGCCGCCGTCCTACCTGTACACATAGAACCTGTCCTAATCACACAGCAGGAAAAGTTACTTCACAACACTGAGGTAAAGAGCTGCCTCATCCTCCTCTCTTATCTACTTGTCAGGGATTATGATCCTGAATTCAGCTCATAAGATCTTCAACTGAATCTATGGGGAATTTAGTTCATGAGGAGACATGAAGTACAGAGAGGACGGACAGGACAGACTGTGGTAATGTGGAGCTGTGGTAATGGACGCTGCATACAAGTGCTGCTGCTCATTATCCACATCCTCCTCTCTGTACTTCATGTCTCCTCATTTCCATTCCCACTGGAAAGAGAGGAGGATGAGGCAGCTCTTTACCTCAGTGTTGTGAAGTAACTTGTTCCTTCTGTATGATTAGGACAGGTTTTGTGTGTAATGGTAGAACGGCGGCGGCCATTTTATTTCTTCTAGTGATTCCTCTTTAGGCAAAACTAGCCACTCTAACTAATGAAAGGTATTTGGGAATATTTTTATAATAAATTAATATTTAAAGGGAACCTGTCATCAACTTTATGCTGACTGTACTGAGGGTACCATAAATTAGTGACAGAAATGCTGATTTCAGCAGTGTGTCTCTCTTGAGCTAAAAGTGAGTGGTTGCTGAGAACCAACATCACAAATACTGCAGCCCAGGCCTTCAAAAGAGTCATATCTACCTGAGAAGAGTCATGGTTATTCTTAATATCCTGCTCTCCCAGCCCATCTGCTGATGACTGGTAGTTCTCTCCTAGAGAGAAAGGGAGAAAACTAGGTAGAAGCCTGTCAGTCATCATCAGGTTGGCAGGGAGAGCAGGAATTCATGAATAACCATGACTCTTTTCATGAAGATTTGACTCTTTTCAAGGCCTAATCTGCAATGTTTGTGATATTGGTTTTCGGCAACCACTTACGTTTAACTTATAAATGACAGACCGCTGAAATCAACTCACCTGTCTCTACTTTATTCTGCTCTTAGTATGAATAGCATAAAGGTGATGACAGGTTCCCTTTAAGTATTTTCATTTTCTTAATTCCCGGAGAACCCATTTAAGTGTGGTACATCTCACGCCACCTCAACACAGACCAAAACCCATGTAAAAAAACACCAGTCTTAATAAATTCCTCTATCAAACACAACTTTCCTTTTTTTTTTTTATAAAGGGTATAAGGTAAGAGCAGACTATCTTCAAAAGTTTTTGCGGTAGTAGTTTTATTTATTCATTCGCAAACAGATGTAGATGAAGTTTCAATAAAATCATTGATGAATCAATGCTGAAGCTCCTAAGAGAATACATTTCAGCTAAAAAAAAAAAATTCTCTCTATGCATACAAAAGGAAATTTTAATTTTCACTTACCGGATCTGTTCCATCCACATGGCTCAAAACGGATGCAATCTGGAGCAAAAATAAAAAGGCACATTACTAAGTATTCCAACTATGCAATAGCAATCTTTTCCTCACCAGTACAGAGAACGATAAGCAAGGGCCACACTCCCCAGATTACATAATAAATGATATTTAAGACAAGTGGAAGGCAGTTATAACATGGCTGAAATTTTAAAAGATGACTTTATCCCGAGAAAGAGGCCGCAGTAAAGATTGATTTAAAGTGTAACTATCATGTTTTCATAAAAAAATAAATAAATAATTAAAAAAAAAAATCAATTTTAGCATATGTTACTCCTGCAGCATTATGCATAAAGCAATCTTTAGTTTCTTCACATACCACTGTTTTCCTTGAGTTGTTCCCTTAGTTACAGTTGTTTTAACCTCTAAGGCCCCTTTCACACGAGCGTCACGGATTCAGTCCGGATGCGTTCAGGGTGCGTTCTGGAAAATACGCACGCATCCGCACGCAATCAGTTTTGACTGCGATTGTGTACGTTCGTTCAGTTTTTTCTGCGCGGGTGCGATGCGTTTTGATGCGTTTTTCACGCGCGTGATAAAAAAAAACTGAATGTTTACAAACAACATCTCTTAGCAACCATCAGTGAATCATGCATTGCATCCGCACGCAATGCGTGATTCACACAGACCCATTCACTTCAATGGGGCCAGGGCTGCGTGAAAAACGCAGAATATAGAACATGCTGCGATTTTCACGCAACGGCGAACTGATGCGTGAAAAACATCGCTCATGTGAAAAGACCCACTGAAATGAATGAGTCAGGATTCAGTGCGAGTGTAATGTGTTCGCATCACGCATTGCACCCGCACGGAAATCTCGCCCCTGTGAAAGGGGCCTAAAATATGAGGATCTTCTCAAGATGGCCAAAACTGCTTTCCCTCACATATACACACTTGCTGCGGCCAGCAGCTTCCTGCCAGCCAATCAGATTGGATTACTGAGAAACACGCCTCCTCACTCTGAAGCCTAATGCAGGCATGCAGTGTGAAGGACCACCCCTCTGTCTTCTGTTTATGATTAGCCGGAGACAGACAAGCCATAGCAATGGTCTTTTAAGGGACCATTGGGAAGGGACAGGAGGATACATTAATGAAAGCTGTCATTATAAGGTAATTACAGACCTTTTGGCAATAATTGACAGACCAACTCAGGTATACATGCCTAGCTCTAATAAACTAGCAAATAAAAAAAAAATATGACAGTTACACTTTAATGCTGCAAGCAGGTTACTTGTCACTATAGGATAAAAAAGGCATATAACATGTGGAGAATACTGGTCACAGGGAAAAAGCAACACTCATCCACAGCCAATCTCTCTCACATGAAGACAGATAATTACCTTTGCTCCAAGATCTTCTTTTCTGAATCCTAAAAGCTCTAGATACTTGCCCCGAGAATCATCTTCAAAATTTACCTAAGAATAAAGGAAGTTCAAGTTAGAAGAACACTTAGTCTCAACTGCTGTTGAATTCATCATAGTTCTCAAAGATGTCCAGGGGCTTGAAACAAATTTTCTCCACTGCGCACACAATTTGCATGTTGGGAACGTCTGCAGCAATTTACAGTACAACAGATGGAGATGAGTTTGACAAACTCTATCCATAAGTAGAAGGACAAAATCTGTATGTAACTGAGGGCATGTTGGGGAATTGCCTGTTTTTATTCCTTTTTTAATTACAGAATTCACCGGGCAGGAACACTTTTAATAGTACAGCCCTGATATGTTTAGTTTTTTCATTGTTTATATATTTTTAAGGGGTAAAATTTGTGAAGGAAGTGGTTTAAATTTTTTTTTTTTTTTTACTTAGAACCTGAGATCTTTCGAGCCTTGTCCCATTCACCCTAATAGAGATCTATTATGGTGAATGGCATTCTGACACGTCTCCTGCTGAGCTGTGCCTCATGCACAACTTAGCCAGCATTTTTACATGACAGGCCTGGGAACCTCTAGCAGGGCCCAAGCCGTCATGGTAACTGATCAGGGCCTCATGATTTCACTGCAGGGGCTCCGCATCCCCTTGCCTAACCTTACAGTTCAACAGTGATCACGGCATCTGAGGGGTTAATTGGCCAGTTTCGGCGCCATCGCCGATGTCAGTCATTGCAGCTGGGTGCCTGCTGTATTATACAGCCGGCACCTGCCACGTATAGAGAGGGATCAGCACAGCAGCCCGTTCCATACAATTCCCTGCACATAATGTTGTACATGTATGTAATTATGCGTTAAGGGGTTAATGTGTATTTTGAATGGTTAAATAACATCAAGGTAAGTACTATGGCCCCTTAAAATACACTATTTCAACATGGAGACCATGAAATCAATAACAGAGCAAACTGAATTGAAATACACACACCTTTAGGAATGACCAAACGTTTTTCTCTAAGTCATTCTTTGCATCATCAATTTTTTTCTGGCAGTACTCAAGGAAAGCACCCGTGCTGACCACATCTTGAAGCTTGTTAGAGCGGTTCAGGAACTCCTCCTCGGTGACCAC
This sequence comes from Rhinella marina, assembly GCA_900303285.1. Classification (NCBI taxonomy): domain Eukaryota; kingdom Metazoa; phylum Chordata; class Amphibia; order Anura; family Bufonidae; genus Rhinella; species Rhinella marina. The sequence continues at coordinate 49,828 of ONZH01018428.1, forward strand.
TTGACTGACATACACATGGAAACGTTCAGCCTGTGGATGCTGTTGGGCTGGTTGAGTCTTCTCATTCCCAAATGTAACCAGCTTCCCACCAAACTGCAAAAAAAAAAAAAAAAAACCTAAAATAGTGATATACACAATCAAGCGACAAGTGTTAGATAATTGTTATTGTTGGAGGTCCACGAGTTGAATCTCCACACCAGAAGTTAGTAAGCTTGTTGATTTCACTTGATGGAGCTCCCATAGATTTGAATAGGGCTACTGTGGTTCCGTTGATATTTCTCTCCAGGTCACTTTGCTGTAGCCATCCTGACTCATGGACCTCAACAGAATAAATGCTCTGACAGGTCTACTAATCATCACAAGAAAAGGAAAAAATACATAAATCACAAATGGTAAAATTCTTCTCAAAACCCTTCTCAAATACCCTTGTATCTGGACGTGACTGCAGAATTTTTCAGATATTACCCAATTAAATCCCCTCAATGCATTTCCAAAGAGCGGGAAATTGCTCCAAAATTCAAATCAAAATGTGTTTTGTGATGGGGAGAATCTCATACAGCAATTCCAATCATTAGGGAGGCTTCACGCTTTTTTTTATTTCTGCCGTCTGTCCTGAGTTTTTCCTGCTGTAAAACTGGCAGATGTTAGCCGACGGTCTATGGGAAATGAGAAATGCAGGGCACAATAGTTTTTTTTGGCTCCTTGTCTTTTTGTACATTATGTGGGGTTTTTGTCTTTCTTGCTTCTTTTGAAAAACGTAGCATGCTGAAGCCCTTAGCATTTGTGAGGCGTTTTGACAAGACCTTCTCTACAGGGGAGAAGAAAATGCTACTGGTAAGACAAACTGGGTGCAAAAAAAAAAACGCCAGAAAAACAAAAAAGCCCCCCCCCAAAAAAGAAACAAAAGGTGGCTAAAATAAAACACATGCACTTATTCTAGGTTTTTTTTAACTGGTATAGAAACTTGCCAAAGCCAAATCCACATGTTTCAAGACCATTAAAGTGTCTACTGCATATATTGCAGCCAGTGAACACTTACAGAAAATGAGGCTCCGACCGGTCGTCGCAGCCACTTTGGTGGTTTTTTCAGGGGCTGAACATTGCTGGGCTGTGTGGTCTGCTGAGGGAGCTGTAGTGGAGGAAGAGGCTGTCCGGTACCGAATGGGTCCAAGTTCCCAAAAGATGAAGAAAGCTGCCAAGGAAATAACCCATAACCACGTGCATTACTTTCACAGGTACAAACAGGCCAAATCCAAAAATTGAATTCAATAAACTTTTGATGTAGATTACACCATTCTAACCATGTAATATCTGCACCATGCCATATAAACAGCTGACCTGCTAGCAATGTACCTTATCTGCCTGCTTCTGATTAAGATTGTCATTGCCACCCCCCATAATGGAATAAACACTGATACGTCCATCAAAAGATGCTGCGGAAAGCACAGCGGGATTCCGCGGACACCACTGGATATCAAAGCACCACTGTGTATTTGTCGGCAGTTCATATAAAACCTAAGAATGTGGAAAAAAAAAACAAAAAAAACAGGTGGTTATTGCAAAGCAGGACATTACCTACACATTACAAATAAGAGAATTCGTTGCTGTTCTAAGAATCTGAATTTGTTAACTTATTTATGAAAGGAGTTATCCTGGAAAAGATAATGATGACTTATCGTTATCACATCAGCGGGGTCCAAGTACGGATACCCGTACCGATCAGCTGTTTTAGGGAGCTGCTGTACTCACTGGAGCTCTGGTGAGTGATACAGGCTCCAAGTCAGCGCTGTACATTGTATAGTGGCAGTGCTTGGTATTGCTGCTCAGCTCCATTGATTTAGGCCATGTGACCGATGTACAGTGATATCACTGGCTTATGAAGAGACTGCGGTGCTCAAAGCCTCTTCTAACAGCTGATCAGCAGGGGTCCTGGGTGTTGTACACCCCACAGATCTGATATAAATGACCTATCCCGAGTTTTTTTCTGTATAACCCCTTTAAAGGGGTTTTCCAGGAGTTAACTACTGATGACCTATCCTCAGTATAGTTCATCAGTATCTGATCACTGAGGGTCCAACACCCGGGACCCCCTGACGATCAGCTGTTTCTCTCTTAGCTTTTCTTAGGCCAGTGACATCACGTTCATCGGTCACATGGCCTAGGAGCGGCTCAGCCCCATTCAAGTGAATCACAACTGCTATACTATGTACAGGGCTGTGTTTGGTGAGCTGAGAGAAGGCCTGGGTGCTTACAAGTGCGCCGTTGTCTCCTCAAACAGCTGATCGGCAGGGGTTGCAGAAGTCGGACCCCCACCAATCAGATACTGTTAACTCCCGGAAAAGCCCTTTAAGTTAAAGGAGCTGTCCCCCAAGATCAACACTTTAAAAGGAGTGACAGCACACATATGAAACCGTGGCTCCGGTCGGACAGGAGACCTACAGTACAGACCAAAAGTTTGGACGCACCTTCTCATTCAAAGAGTTTTCTGTATTTTCATGACTATGAAAATTGTAGATTCCCACTGAAGGCATCAAAACTATGAATTAACATATGTGGAATTATATACTTAACAAAAAAGTGTGAAACAACTGAAAATGTGTCTTATATTCTAGGTTCTTCAAAGTAGCCACCTTTTGCTTTGATTACTGCTTTGCACACTCTTGGCATTCTCTTGATGAGCTTCAAGAGGTAGTCACCTGAAATGGTTTTCACTTCACAGGTGTGCCCTGTCAGGTTTAATAAGTGGGATTTCTTGCCTTATAAACGGGGTTGGGACCATGAGTTGTGTTGGGCAGAAGTCAGGTGGATACACAGCTGATAGTCCTACTGAATAGACTGTTAGAATTTGTATTATGGCAAGAAAAAAGCCATCATTACTTTAAGAAATGAAGGTCAGTCAGTCCGAAAAATTGGGAAAACTTTGAAAGTGTCCCCAAGTGCAGTCGCAAAAACCATCAAGCGCTACAAAGAAACTGGCTCACATGAGGACCGCCCCAGGAAAGGAAGACCAAGAGTCACCTCTGCTGTGGAGGATTAGTTCATCCGAGTCACCAGCCTCAGAAATCGCAGGTTAACAGCAGCTCAGATTAGAGACCAGGTCAATGCCACACAGAGTTCTAGCAGCAGACACATCTCTACAACAACTGTTAAGAGGAGACTGTGTGCAGCAGGCCTTCATGGTAAAACAGCTGCTAGGAAACCACTGCTAAGGACAGGCAACAAGCAGAAGAGACTTGTTTGGGCTAAAGAACACAAGGAATGGACATTAGACCAGTGGAAATCTGTGCTTTGGTCTGATGAGTCCAAATTTGAGATCTTTGGTTCCAACCACCGTGTCTTTGTGCGACGCAGAAAAGGTGAACGGATGTACTCTACATGCCTGGTTCCCACCGTGAAGCATGGAGGAGGAGGTGTGATGGTGTGGGGGTGCTTTGCTAGTGACACTGTTGGGGATTTATTCAAAATTGAAGGCATACTGAACCAGCATGGCTACCACAGCATCTTGCAGCGGCATGCTATTCCATCCGATTTGCGTTTAGTTGAACCATCATTTATTTATCAACAGGACAATGACCCAAAACACACCTCCAGGCTGTGTAAGGGCTATTTGACCAAGAAGGAGAGTGATGGGGTGCTACACCAGATGACCTGCCCTCCACAGTCACCAGACCTGAACCCAATCGAGATGGTTTGGGGTGAGCTGGACCGCAGAGTGAAGGCAAAAGGGCCAACAAGTGCTAAGCATCTCTGGGAACTCCTTCAAGACTGTTGGAATACCATTTCAGGTGACTAACTCTTGAAGCTCATCAAGAGAATGCCAAGAGTGTGCAAAGCAGTAATCAAAGCAAAAGGTGGCTATTTTGAAGAACCTAGAATATAAGACATATTTTCAGTTGTTTCACACTTTTTTTGTTAAGTATATAATTCCACATGTGTTAATTCATCGTTTTGATGCCTTCAGTGTGAATCTACAGTTTTCATAGTCATAGTAGGTTTCTAATAATTTAACATAATTTATAAACATTTCAAGCAATAAATGGAAAAGGTTCCAACTTCTACCATTTTCTATGGTCACTTACCTCTCCAGTGTTTGGATTGGAGCAGAGTATTTTTGAGTCTTTCCCACAGCTCAGTAACAGTTCTGGATCTGCTGAACTCCAAGCAATAGCCAAGATGCCCCTGATGTTAAAAGTGTATAGTTCAGGCTAGAATAAGATATACTAGCAAAGTGCTAGCAAAATTATCACACGACTAAGATCATTTTTCATGGTCATATTTCTAATATGGGTTCTTTCACTGCTGTGAGAGACTAGACAAAGGTTTTCTTTACATACCTTGCATGATTTTCCATCACTCGTAATGGTGAAGAGGCAAATCGAAGGTCCCACATTTGTATTACAGGTAAGCGATCGTCCTCAGAAGACAAGACCATTTGTGTGGCGACATCAGGATGCCAAGCCATTCCAGAGCAATGCATCTGCAGAAAGGTTGGGATAGCATTCATACTACATACATGTGAGTACATACATGGGTAAAGAGATGCAGTTATGTATTTACTATACCCTGTTGCTGTGGTCGCTGACTTTAAGAATTGGTTCATTTTTCCGAAGGTCCCATACTGTGGCTCGACCACTGGGGCTAGCAGAAGCCAGAATGTGCTGAACCTGTCTGTTCCAGGCAATGCAGCTGATGTCCTCCAGAGGCTGAAATGTTTAAGGGTTAATCGTGCAGTGACAATCCCATTAATAAATAAGAAATATCTATTAGGAGGGAGGTTTTGCTATATGTTTCAGTTTAAAAACAGAAAATAAAGAGATTTCACAAAATGATTCTGACGTGCAAAACAGTTAAATGGAAACAATGATCATCCTTCAGACTTCCTGATCAATGCTTTTTCCATCCACCGTGCTTGATATACATTAGCCAAGTCTATTGACTCCCCCCCCCATTATTGCACATGGCCATAGACATTAGATGAATGTCGGCCGGTCAATCATGTATGAGAGCACAGGTTGGGGGAAAGAAGGATTGGGCATGTTTGATTTCTACATGCCCAATGCTTTTGATCTCAAGAGAGGTAAACTAAACGTTTGGCAATGGCTTATTTCCCCTTCCTGACTGAGATCACATGCTCAGCTAAGAGTACATGTGTATGACAGGGTAAGGCTGAGCTCACATCTCCGTTAAGGAGAGCCGGCGCAAATGCCATCTGTCGGCAGGACAAAAAAACTGTTGCATGCAATGTTTTTGTCAAGCCAAAACCTGTAATTTGTGCTGGAATGTGGCGGGATCACTGCTGGATCTCCTAACGGAGATGGGAACGAGGCCTAAGGGGTTGGGAGGAATAGCTGTTGGTCGAATGAGCTTGTCTGTCATAAACTATGCAAGGTGTACGGTCACGTTAAAGGGGTTGTCTCACCTCATTAATCAATAGTCATTTTGTTCCTTGTAGTCTGATGATTGATTTTGCCATTTACTTCTATTGTCCATTTTTCCTCTGTGATCTCTTTTTCTCAAACTAAGACCCCCAAATTGCCTGCTCGTTTCTAGGGGTTACGGCCACCACTGTAATGCTATCAGCGGTGGCCGCGCAGGCGCATGAAAAGATCTTCGGCCGGCTGTTCTGGTGGCCGGGGTTTGCAGGAGCGAGCGTGCACATATTTACGCGCATGCGCAGTGACTCCTAGCACCGGCCTCTGTAAGATTCTCCCGCAGATCGTAACAGCTATAACATTGGAGCGTGCACACACAGGCCTGCCCCGCTTGCCTGTGCTTTCAATCAAACATATCAGCACCGCCCCCAGCAAGGCAGGAATCAAGGCCCTGAGAGGCGTGTGGCAGCAAGGACAGACCGAGGTGAGACAACCCCTTTAAGTCCTGTCCCTTAAAGGGATATTCCCATCTGGACATTTATGGCAATGTTTAGATGACACAAACCCTTTAATAAAGCTAAGGACCCTCTCTGCTGTATTATTTTTCAGGTGCATACAGAGAATTGGCAGACCGACAAGCACCAAGGACAAGTTGGGGCTGTATTATACTGAGCAACTTTCTGCCCAATTATCAGGAAATTCATATATTGTAACACTTGTTCCTGACAACTGACCTGTATAATGGTGCCACCAATCAGTTGATAAATAAGTAAATCCTCAATTGTTGCAGGATTTGCATCTTTTATCAGAATAAAAGATACCAGATTATCAGCAGCACATCTCCTTGTGTGATCAGGGATATGCTGCCGATAATCAATCGGTGAGGAACGACTGCCATAGTAATCGTTCCATACACTTTGCTTCAGCACTGCAAACGAGCGCCGATCAGCAGATTTCTTGTCAATCGGAGCTCATCCTGCTCGAACCCTGGCCAGTGTAATACGTCCCTTAGTCTCCAGTTTCCTTTGGTGTTACATTTAACAAACAAGCAGCAGATATAACAGAGCATATGGAAAACCACTGTATCTTACCTGAGATTTAGCTCCAGGCGTCATGGGGACGGCTAACTGATTACAATCCCAAATGTAAATCTCAGATTCATTGGCACCAGATGCAAAAAGGTTTGTCTATAAAGAAGCAGAAAAGCACAAATGATAACCTGATGTAAAAAAAAAAAAACGTAAAGCACATACAGGCCAAAAGAACTATTAATTGTACGTATGAATGACCATTTACAAGGTGATGGGCGATATCGGAGCAGAACAAGAAGTCATGTTCTGTAGAAACATACCTGGAATGGGTTTACATCTAAAGCTCTAACTGGTCCGGTATGTTTATCCTGCTGGGCGATCACCACATTACTGTCACCTGCCAGAATCTTGGCTGGATCATACAGAATGACATTTCCATTCTCTCCTCCGGCAATGAGAAGACCCGAAATGCTGCTTTCCGAGTTTATTCTATGCGGCCCCCAAATAAGCTTATGGTACCTGAAAAGTAAGAAGCGCACAGAATATATAAAAATGTGACACTAAACCCTCAGGTGACCAAAGAAATAGTCATTTCAGGAAATAACGGCTACACATATTATACACATATTATTAGCGGGTTGATTTTCACTGGTCATTTGTTATATAACTTAGTATTAAAATCTTCATCCCCGGATTGAAAATCAGAGATCGGTTACTATCCTGTTGGGTGATTTTGCTCACCCCTGGTTGTACGACTGTAAATAAGAAACTTCCATTCAAGCCATGAGACTTTCTGATTTTAATTAAAGGGGTCCCCAACTTTTTGGACTTTTTTTTTTTTTTTTAGCAGAATTTTGTACTGGATTAAAAAAAAACGGTTTCAGCCCCCAGGCTCCATTTAGCGTTCTTCTGGTCCCCGTCCTGTAAACCTCTGGACACACTGAGTCACATGCGCAGCTGCAGGCAATGACTGGTCTCAGTGGACACGTGTCCCCAAGTGACATGTGACTCAGCAGTGACAAGATGGGGACCACTAAATAAAGCCATGGAGCCAGAAAGAAGCAGCAGAGAAAAGATACAACATGCTGCTAGTGAGTGTTAGAAAAGTCCAAAGAGCTGGACATCCCCTGTAAGCCTTGGTCAAGCACTTATTTTAGATGTATGAAACCAAGTAGACACATTCCAGTGTTGGAAGCAGGAAGAGGCTGCATCTTCAAAAGAACTGCTTTCTTCCAGAAAAAGGGGAACATTTATTAAAGGATTTGTCCGGGCTTTTAATATTGATGGCCAATCAACTGTATGAAGGGAAGGCGTGCGCAGTCTCCATTCTCTCTTACTGCTCACCGCTGCGGTCTATGGCAAAGCAGCACAGAGCAGGAAGCAAGACGGGAAATGGCACATGCGCACACCTTCCCATCATATTGTTGATCGGCGGGGTGCTGGGTATCGGACCCCCCGCCGATCTGATATTGATGACCTATCCTGAGGATAGTTCAATATTAAAAGCCCGGACAACTCCTTTAAGGACCCATGCACACAACTGTATCCATTCTGCAGATGCAGTCTGTGTGCCTTAATGGGTCCGTCGTCCACATTTTGCAGGCATAGTCTATCTTTTTGCAGGAAGGACATTCGGATAGAGAAAGCACACAGATGATCCATATGCTTTCTGCATCCGTATGTCAGTTCCACAAATGCAAGAACATGTCCTATACCACGGACCCATTGAAGTCAATGGGTCTGCAAAAAATGCTGATGCAACACAGACTGTATCGGTATTTTGCGGACTGCAAAATACATACAGCCGCGTGCCTGGGACCTTAGACTTGTGTTTAATATGATTTCAGATATAGTTAACAGCAGTTTTCTGCTGTAAATTATAATAACTGTACTGGGCCACCAAGGCCCCCCCCTTTTTGAAAAACCAACAACCACCCACACAAAAATTTTTTTAAAAAAGTTGAGCATTTTTTAGCAAGTGGGACTTGTGCCACAATTTGCTGCTTTCTGACACTAGGAAACTGGGGTGCAGGGTTTAATGAATGTGCACCAAAATACACAGTGAATATTGCACTTTATAGTAAAATCTAGTCAAGACTTGGTGACAGTTCCACTCAATAAACAGTTCTAGGTAAAGAACCTGAGGCAAATCACAAAAATATCTATATTAAACAAGCAAACTGAATACCGATGAGAGGAATCAAAGGAAGCGCATGACTTCATATCCAGTGATGGATCATCCAAATCCAGTTCAAAAATCTCTAAAGATGCACTTGTACTGAATGTGGCATCAAGCTGCTGGGCAGAAGTACCTGGAAGTATAGTAATAAAAGCACAGATTTATGAAGAAGTTCATACACACAATCGTATTTCTCGTCAGTGTTCAGTACAATTTCTTTTAAAGAGATCACATGACTGACCCATACAAGTCATTGAGGCAGACATCCGTTTTTCACAGATCCGTGCACCGATCCTCAACTTCACTGCAGGTCCTATTCTTGTCCTTATTTGAGGACAAGAATAGTACTTTCTAATGAAGGGTGTGAGTTAAAAAAAAACAAAAAAAAAACGGAATGCACAAAAAATGCTATCCATTTTTCAAGGATCTGTTTTTTACAGACAAAAAAAAAAAATCAGACACAGCCGTGTGCACAAGGCGCAAGTGTTTCCGGTGCAGGGTGTCGGATCCTCACTGATCGGATATTACCGACCTATCCTGAACATAGGTTATCAATATCTGGAGCCTGGAAAATGCCTTTAAAGGGGTTATCCAAGATGAGGCTGCGATTCCGTGCAGCCGCCACTTTCGGGATTGCGTGCCATACTTTCGGCACGTGATCCAAGAAGTGGTGGCTGCATCTCGGATGACCCCTTTAATATTACAAAACAGATATTTTACAAGGCGACTGGCCACCACACCTAAAATAATTCAGATGAACGTTTTACTATGCACACAGTAAAGAATGAGACCAGGCAGTTTTTAGGGCATATGACAGTTTTTTCAGACCCCAATGTGATCTATCCCTGTTGTTTTAGGAGCCATTTGTCTAACAGAAGAATTCTAAAAAAAAGATCTTAAAGGCTATGAAGGGGTATTTTTTATTATTGCATTTTATTCATTTCGGGCTCTAAATCATTTTTTCAATTCATCTTTATTAAAATTTTTCTAAATGTAATCTTCTAAAACTAGCAAATTTCTAAATCACATTTTTTCATAAAAAAAAAAAAAAATGCCTGAAAAAATCTCACTGCCACCTAAGTTGCAGTCCACTGCCTGTAGTCAGGCCAGACCGGTCCCAGGTAACAGAGACTCAGAAGACAGCTCCCAGGAAATGGGGACGTGTCAGAACTTTGCTGAGCTCCAGACCCTGATAAACGAACTGCTTCTACACAGCATATGCACAACACAGGAGCATCCTGCTTTTCTGTAAGTGTGATTTGAGCTCTGAAGCTGAAAACAAACATAGTGGGAAGTAAGGGAAAGGAAGTCAGAGCAGTACGTGGCTGGCAGATGCCAGATACCCTTGCTTCTGGGTGAAATGCATCTAGTTGTGCAGCTGAAAAAGTGAATATGTCTAAAAAATTAGAGAAGCGCAATAATAACAGTTCCGTCACAGTTACGATTGCCCAAGGATGCACAGCCATTATGCAAACTTTTAATGACAACTCAGGTACGCTTTAAAGAGGACCTGTCACCAAAAAATGCAGTGTAACCTGAGAGCAGCATGTTATAGAGAAGGAGAAGCGGAATAGATTGATATATAGTTTTGTGGCAAAAGGTTCAGTAAAACCTGTACTTTTTACATTTATATCCGCAGCCCTCTGAAGTGCAGCTATCCCTCTATGCACACATATATACAATGCTATCAATCACGGTTAACTTTTCCTCCGTGTACCCATAGGTACTCACAGGAGGTAGAAAAAGCAAAGATATACCGTAAATGTATAAATTGGAGGTTGTACTGAATTTTTTCCTACAAAACTATATATCAGTCTGCACAGCTTTTAGACTGCATTGCATTTTTTGGTGACAGGTCCTCTTTAAGTATTAGCCGAGCTGTGAGCGGCTTACTTTCATGTGCCATCTAATGATCTTTATCTCTGAACTATTAACAGCTCAGAAACATTTATTTAAGCCACATTCTTATCACTAAGATAAGAGCTGAGCTAAAATGAGTGCTTATGAACTCTGAGATTAGAGATAAATTTCAGCTGAGCTGCCAGATGGGTCACAGTATAAATACATAGCCTGAAACTAGAGAATCTCAACCCTGTACAGAGAAAGGGGCTGAATTTTTTTAATAAAACCAATAATAAAAAAAATTGCCTTCAAAAGGTGTTCATAACCTTTAAGTAAAAAAACAAAAACAAAACACCAATGGTATTCACAAGAGGCATACCAGACAATTAACACACTACGACACACAGCAGTAAATTGAAGCAGGATGGCGACATGTCCATTCTTGGCGCAGAAACTATCATTAACTGCGACCTATGTCTGCACAAGGATTAGCCCCACTGAATGGACCTCCTGCATCCAAAATGTATAACCACAGAAGAAACAAAGGGACAGCCTCGAATTTCTGTTTCTGCAGTAGGCTTCTCTGGTGGAAAAATCTGATGTGAGAACACACCCTGAGGCTGCAGACCGCTGTAATAAAGTTTTGTTAGGAAGCTGTATATGAAGTGCCAAGAATGGGATCAGCACTAGTCTGGGCAACATAGGTAAAACTTTCCCAATACTATCCCATTCTGGCACCAGATATGGCTCCTTGTAACGGCACAGGAGAAAACCCTATTAGAGGCCGCTGTGCTTTTTGATGCAGTTTTCTGAGCCATTGCCAGAACTGGATTCAGAGGAAGCAGAAATATAAAAGATGAACTTACACTTCTCATTGCTGCTGCATCCATTTCTGGACTTAGATCAAAAACCTGCACCATATTGAAAAGTGCTATTTCATCATAGAAGAGGAGTGGACACATAGCAACATTCTCTGTGCAGTAATGAATTTTGCAATACAACTTCCCCAGTTTCCTTGAGAAACACAAGTACGTACACATCAGAAAGCAGAAAGGGACAGACCGGAAACTCTTTGGGGCATAAGGGCACTCACCTGTTGCCAGGTATATGGGATGCTGCTGAGAGGGGCTCCAGGCCTGCATGGCAGTACTGTCAATTTCTTTTAGTTTCATTCTACATAGAAACCAGACAAAATATTAGGATTACATAAACCAGTGTCAGGCACAATTGAGCAGACATTAGAGGACAGTCAAACATGAGCAGCACTTAATAACTCCCGACACAAATGTTATTCCATGTCCTGCTAGAAATGTACATGATGTAATCTGTAGTGAATGGCATTTTCTTAGGCTACTTTCACACCTGCGTCAGCAGGATCCGTTTGTGAGATCCGTTCCAGGGTCTCACAAACGGTCCTGAACTGATCCGTTTGCCCCTAATGCATTCTGAATGGATAAGGATCCGTTCAGAATGCATCAGTTTGCCTCCGTTCCGCCTCCAATCCGCTCTGGAGGCGGACACCAAAACGCTGCATGCAGCGTTTTGGTGTCCGCTTGACCGAGCGGAATGGAGGCGGATTCGTCTCCACTCCAATGCAAGTCAATGGGAGCGGATCCGTTTGCTAATGTACAATAGCAAACGTATCCGTTCCCTATGTAACTTTCAATGGAGATCAGAACGGATCCGTTTTGCCTATGTAAAAGATAGGCAAAGCGGATCCATTCTGAACGGATGCAAACGAATGCATTATAGCAAGGGATCCGTTTGTGAGCGCCTGCACGGATCTCACAAACGGATCCGTCCTAATGCTGGTGTGAAAGTAGCCTTACCAGTGTCTGAATTTTTTACTTCTATCATCCTGAAGTTTCTTATCTGTGTCATGTGACCAGCAATTAGACTCACCAACTCACACAGAGACTTATGTGTGGACAGGAAGTCTAATTCTCTATGTATTCCTATGAGACTGAAAGTGAGGCTCCCATAGGAATGAATAGAGCAGTGACTGGCTTCCTGTCCTGGGTCAGTTGGAGGTCAGGGAGATGGTCACATGACCCAGCTACAATAAGAAGAGAGGTTTTTACTCACCGAAACAGTCACTGATAAGAAAATGACAATCACTACAGATTATATCATGCACCTTTCTAACAGGTCAGAGAATAAAAATTTTTGCGGGAGTTCTTCTTTCAGAGCTCAGGCCTCTACACAGTGGACTAAGCTGTGTAGTTCTGACGCCAAAAATACTGCAAAAAACAGATGAATGGTGGGGTGCCAGGAAAGTAAAGTCCTGGAAAAACCCCTATAAAATCTGCACTCCATGTAAAAGCTTTTCAATAGGACATTATATAGTTAGAAGAGATATTAAGGGGGTTGTCCAGGAATTGATAATGATGACCTATCCTCAGTATAACTCATTATCACATCGGCGGAGGTCCAACTCCCAGAACCCCCACCGATCAGCTGTTTCAGGGAGTCGCTGCACTCACTGGAGCTCTAGTGACTGATGCAGGCCTCAACAGCTTTCCAAGGACAGCGCTGTACATTGCATAGTGGCTGATGTCACTGGCCTAGGAAGAGGTCGCAGCACTCATAGTGCATCGGGCGTCCTGGGTGTCAGAGAGAGCCCAGCCGATCTAATATTGATCAACTATCCAGAGGATAGATCATTTATATAAATTCACGGATAACCCCTTTAACTGCCCGGGAACTGTACACATAAAATATGTAGGGAATTAAATACATATCATATGATAAAAACAAGCAATTATAATAAACATGAATTTACAGAATAACAAGCACAGAAGGTGAGAAGACCCTGACAATGAGGGTTAGGCCTCATTCACACAATCATGTCTGTATTACAGTCCAAAAACCACAGATCGACAAAATATGGACACCTTTCATGCGCAATCCACATTTTTCTCACTCCATGTACTAGAAATTACTATTCTTGTCTGAAATATGGACAAATATTGGACATCTTCTATAGTTTGCATAACAGACATGAAAAAGGCATGTACAACGACATCTTAGGGTGCCTTCACAAACAGCAGATTTTGATGCAGAACGTTTCGGTGACTGAAGATCAGCTCCATTCATCTGAATGGGGTTGTTTTGGCGGGAAACACATGGATTTCTACATGTCTTTTCAACAAAATCTGCAGTGTGTGAAGGCACGCTTAAGCCTGTTTCACATTTGCGGTAAACAGATCCAGCAGGCTTTTCCGGCCTGGAAAAAACCTGCCAGATACATGAATACTGGGCTACCGAGATACCATCCAGCCCCAAACAGTATAATGGGGGCCGGTGGATATCCGGCCGCAACCCGGAAAATTTGCCAAGGAGCGTCCGGACAAATACCGCTGCACGCTGAGGCTTTCGTCTGGTCAATTCACGGCATATTTACCGTGGTGAAATTATAGTGAATGGCGGACGGTATCTCGGCAATGCACATCTACATATAAATGGACTTAGGCCTGTTTCACATATGCGGTATTGACTGGATCAGCCTACAGGAATGGTTTACCGCGAATGTGAAACAGGCCTAAGTCCATCTACATATAAAATGAAATTAAACTTTCTATAAAATCTTTGAACACTGTAACAGTGCGATGAAGACTGTGTGGGGGCTGAAACATTGAATACAAAGTCACCTCTGACGTATGAAGAGCTGCTTTTTTTCCAAGCAGAGGTATAAAGTGCATTAATATAAGTCTCCACAGCAGTGTCAATGTGTACTCTGGAGTGAGAAGTTCACCATCTGGACGTGTCTGATGTGTGTGGATTTCACAAATGTCAAGAGAACCCTTTCTAAATGTGGCCGCTCTGCAAACACGGATAACGGAACAATAATGGGTCAGGGTTTGTGATGGCACCCCACTCCAGCCCACACACACCTATTGTTGGATCCATGTACAGTCCGCAAGAAATGCAAATCAGACACACATGCAAAATACGGTCGGGTGTACAAGCCCATGAAGCGAGTTTCTCACATAGGATCAAATGGCTAATTGCTATTTTCTAGGTCATTTAGCCATTAATAAATCAGAAAATTTGGGAGATAATTTTTGCCCTGCTTTTAAAAGAGTTATTACACCTCAGCCTTTCAGGTGACAACCAGGGGAGGTGGAGTTTGGCCTCATTCACATCTCCTTCAAGGAGATCTGGCCTTGCTGGACTCTCCACTTCACCGCCAGGCCCTATTGACTGTTACGAGTTCCACCGGTGAGTGCCGGGTTAGGGATGGACAAAAACCACTGCATGCAACGGTTTTTTGTCTGACAGCTGGCATTTGAGCCAGATCTGACAGCCGAACTTAGCCTTGCGGTGAACGTAGCATAGAATGCTATGCTGTTTCCAAAACTCCCAAGGAGAATCTTTAAAGGGGTTATCTGGGATGTTCATATTGATGCCGTATCATCATGACAGGTCATCAATATGAGATTGGCCAGGGTCGGACTCCCAGCACTACCGCTGATTAGCTGTTTGAGGAAGCCACAGCACTCACTGGAGCTCAGGTGAGCATAGTGGCCTCCACACAGCATATCCACTGGATAGTGGCTGTGCTAGGTATCATAGCTCACCTCCATTCACTTAAAGCCAAGGCCATGTGGCCGATAACCATGAAACCACCTGGCCTAGGAAGAGGTCTAAGTGCTCAGGGTACGCCATAGCCTCCTCAAACAGCTGATCCACACCAATCCTGAGGATAGGCCATCAATATGAAAATCCCGCATAACCCCTTTAAAAAAAGGAAAAATTTGATACGTTTTCAATGGGTTGTAAACTCTGACAGGAGTGGGGCAGGCCGAACGGATGTCCTGTCATCAGTCTACACACCTTGGCCTCATACAGGACTTCACAGGTAGAAGACCAAAAGGTGTTCCAGTGCGTAGAACCATAGCAATCTACAATGTGGATAAATTAGGAAAACGACTGAAGTCATGTTCCAAATTATGTGACTAGCTAAAACTTAAAAAAAAATAAACTAATAGACCTCAGCAAAGTACATCACAGACACAATACATGTGGAGAAGAAAGCTCCAACCGAATGAGCTTACAAAGTTGTAAGTAGTCTGTGCTGCCTTGCATACTATTCATACACCAGCAAAGGCCTGCAGGCAAAATGCTTCCAGTTCATCCACGTGGACAGAATGGAGAAAACTGAAGTTTGCACTTTGAACCCTAACGGCTGTATGTCTACAGGAGCTGGAGCTGCTGACCTTTCCTGCAGTGATACATGGAGCAGATTAAGAAATGCTCCTTAACGGAAATGTACAGGAAACACACCTGAAATATGTACATGAAGTCAGAAACAAGCATGTCTGTAAGTGAGCCCATGTTGGATCACAGCTATAGTACATAAATGCTTCTTGAAAACGCCTGCATGACATTACAAAATATGCCCCATCCCTGGCAGAGGATCTGGCGAAGTTATAAAGAGGAACAGGCCTCTCCATAACTTTGGCAATTCCTCCGCCACTTCTAAATGTAAGAGAGCTTCCTAGCTGTCTTACATTTAGACCCTTTTCTACACCTAATACAGGCGTAGAAGATAGTAAATGAGACGGGCCTGCCAGCCCATCCTCTTCCTCGCCCACACCACGCCAATTTTTTTTAGACCTGGCGTGAGTGGGGAAAAGGACTAATGGGCCGCAACCTGCGCCTCAAACACGCCTAATATAGGAGTCTTTCTGTTTAATAACTAAAGTCCTTTGTTCTTCAAGTGAATAGGTCTGAGCAGCAAAGACCATACAGACTGTGGACCCTGGGAGCAGTCACAATTAATTACGGCCTCTGAAGGGTTAAACGTGAGCAAACAGCATTATCAACGATCACACACGGCAGCTATGGCTCCTGGTCCTCTGCAGAGTGACATCTTTAAAGATTGTTATCAGTGATTGATAGCATTCTCTGTGTAAGTGTGTATACATAGATAGCTGTCAGTCACTGATAGTTGTACACAGGGGAGGTGTTATCAGTGATTGATAGCATTCTCTGTGTAAGTGTGTATACATAGATAGCTGTCAGTCACTGATAGTTGTACACGGGGGAGGTGTTATCAGTGATTGATAGCATTCTCTGTGTAAGTGTGTGTACATAGATAGCTGTCAGTAACATAGTTGTACACAGGGGAGGTGTCATCAGTGATTGATAGCATTCTCTGTGTAAGTGTGTATACATAGATAGCTGTCAGTCACTGATAGCTGTACACAGGGAGGTGTTATCAGTGATAGCATTCTCTGTGTAAGTGGGTATACATAGATAGCTGTCAGTCACTGATAGTTGTACACAGAGGAGGTGTTATCAGTGATTGATAGCATTCTCTGTATAATTGTGTATACATAGATAGCTGTCAGTCACTGATAGTTGTACACAGGGGAGGTGTTATCAGTGATTGATAGTATTCTCTGTGTAAGTGTGTATACATAGATAGCTGTCAGTCACTGATAGTTGTACACGGGGGAGGTGTTATCAGTGATTGATAGCATTCTCTGCGTAAGTGTGTATACATAGATAGCTATCAGTCACTGATAGTTGTACACAGAGGAGGTGTTACCAGTGATTGATAGCATTCTCTGTGTAAGTGTATATACATAGACAGCTGTCAGTTACTGATAGTTGTACACAGTGGAGGTGTTATCAGTGATTGATAGCATTCTCTGTGTAAGTGTGTATACATAGATAGCTGTCAGCCAGTCACTGATCATTGTTCATGTGGGAGATATTATCAGTGACTGACAGCAATCTATATATACAAACATACACAGAGAATGCTATTAATCACCTCCCCAATGTACAACTGAAGTCAGAAATAACATTTAAATGCATGAATTACAGGTTTTACTGGATCTTTCCCCATATATCTCATATATATTTCTACTGTATATCACTCTGCTCAGCCTCCCCAGCTCTGTAAAATGCTACCAGCAGATTACACTGCATTTTGTGGTGACAGGTGAAAAGTGCCTCCTTATACACATATTCCCCCACCCTGCTGATCACTGTCTCTGAATAAAACCTGTTTCACACTTCCAGATTGCGGTCGGGTCACCGCCGGATCAGATAATAGTTAACGGGGCTGGAAGGCAATGCTGAATCCGGCAGGCTGATCCCAACTGTAACAGCCTGCCGGATCGCCAAACGCAAATGTGAAACAAGCTGAAATCCATTGAGTTCTATGGAGAGGGGAGGAGCAGGACGAGCTGGTGAGGCAGACAGAGGCCAGAGAGAGGGCAGATGAGGCTGCAGATACTACTTAGAGATTTATCACAGCCCAGAGCAAGTCTATCAGATAATCCAGCTCTTGGGTGAGATAATAGATCACTCAGCCACAGCTCTATCTGCTCTCTCTCAGATGTAAGCTGATCTCTTCCGTGTAAGGACCTGATCAGTCAATTCAGAGACCAAGAAGTGCTGAGACAGATTCATAATTTTTACTTAAAATATTGAATTATGAAAAATAAAAATTTACATACACTTGAAACACAGATTACACGCTCTCCAAAATTAAAGAGCAGTCATGACAAGGCTGGATTTAGCTGTACAGATGTTGGGTGGTATGTCTGCCTCTACATACACGTGCTGTACTTTCCCTGGATAGGAATAATTATACAGGAAAGAATGTTCTGACCACGCGAAAACAACACGTAACACAGTCATAGTCAATCTTCTCTCCACGTCCAACTTACGATCACTGGTTGACAGCCTTTCAGGTCAGATTATTCTACTTACAACGAGCCTTTAGGTTCAAAGAAAACTAAAGCCTAAGGCAGGGATCAGCAACCTTCGGCACTCCAGCTGTGGTGAAACTACGACTCCCAGCATGCACACTTGCTTGGCTGTTCAATAAATTCCCACAGAAGTAAATGGAGCATGCTGGTAGTTGTAGTTTCACAACCGCTGGAGTGCCTGAGGTTGCTGACCCCCTGGCCTAAGGGCTCCTGCTCAGAATTCTATCTGTTTTTGTGGTCCACAAATCAAGGATCTGAAAAAAACACGTCCAGATCGCTATTTTTTTTACTGCTCCCCCTGGTTTCAGGGTTTAAAGCCCCACTGAAATACATTGTCAGGACAGCTGTGCACAGGACTCCTCTCCAGTATGCTGGCACGCTCAGCAGTCCACACTGGGCACTTCAGTGCAGCCTTAAACCCTGACAGAGGGGAAATGGGGGGGCAGTAGGAAGATAAAAATGGAGATCTAATGTGCAGTATTACTGCAGGTGGGACTACATTTTGAATTCTCATTCCAGGGTTAGTTTATCATAATATTTAGGGGGAGATTAACCAAGACGGCTGCAAGGTGAAACTGTCTTAATTGCCCATAACAACCAATCAGATCCATCCTTTCAGTTTCTAGAGGAGCTCTGAAAAATGAAAAGTGGAGGCTGATTGGTTGCTATGGGCAACTGATCCAGTTTCCCTTTGCAAAATTGCACCAGTCTTGAGAAATCTCCATCCTGGGGGTAGAGTTATGAAAACTAGTGTAAAGTAGAACTGGTTTAGTTGCCCATAGCAACCAATCAGATTCCACCTTTCATTTCATTTTCTCAAGGAGTTCTGAAAAATGAAAACTAGAATCTGATTGGTTGCTATGGCAACTTAACCAGTTCTCCTTTACACACCTTAGGCTACATGCACACAACGGACATGTGATGGACGTTTTTTTTTTTTTTTTTTTTTTTTTAACAGCCATCACACATCCGTTTTAAGACCAATGGTGATCTATGGGGGTTATTCACACTGCTGGTTGGACAATTTATCCTTTTTTTAAGACTTTTTTTCACTGTTGTTTGCATGTAGCCTTAGTCTTTTGCTCTATTATGTGTATATTTAATTTTCTTGTCTATTTCTAGTGATATGGCGTCCGCTGTCCTTCAGGCTGCTATCATCCTTTTATTTCATGGACCTGTTCAGCAGGCTCGTCCCATAAATCACTACTACTGTGTCCAATCTGCTACTATTGGAAGATCCCCCCACTCACACTACTCAATTTTATGTCCAGTTTGCTCATCGGGGAAGCCCTACCATGATTCTATGTACGGCCATTCAGTCAGGGTTGCAAAAAAAAAAAATATATATATATATATATATATATATATATATATATATGAAGACCCTACATTTGGTTACCTTGGGTGCCTCAATAGGAACGGACTGCTGCGTCCAGATAGCTAGATCTCTTGGGACATAAGAAGTTGGGGTCAAGGGTCCCCAGGATGTGATCTGAACTCAGTAAGATCAATGATTTTGCTTTTGAATTAGCTGTGTCCAGTATCGATATAATAACTTCCCATTTACATACAACTACTCATATATTACTGCAGATAACAGTCCATGGCGCAGGATTCCCCTTTAAGAAGAAGGTGGGCAATAAGTAACCGTAAACAGAACCTGGGATGATCACCAGGCAGAACGATGGGTACTGAGCCTGGTGCCACCTAATCAGAATGATCCCCGCTATTGATGAGCTGTGCCCCCTAGCAGCTTCCTGAGTGCAGTCATCTCCTGTGAAGTGCCAGCTGGGCACACAGCCCCCACACACTCACCTGTCTCCAGACCAGGCTGCACAGGGAAGGAAGGACTAGCCTTTGCACACGTAGGCAATACGACGACTTCTGGTAAAGCCGGTTCACAGGGTAGAGGCTGGCACAGGAAAGTTCATAAAACCTGGAGGCTGCCAGGGCAATTCCCTCCCAATGTGTCTCACTCCGGGACGCACCGCTGCTTACGTCCCTTCGGCCTCTTCCCTACCCGGCTCTACAGTTCCCAGTCCCTCCCCTCCACGTCCAGCTCAACGTGGCAACCAGAACCACGCCCACACAGGCCTACACCGGGACCGAGACTACAGGCCGGCGGCATATCTGACACGCAAGCGCCGCACTGCTGGGATTACAGCTCCCCTGACGCTTCTAATGTGTATTGACTATTGCTCACAATATCCTGCAGACGACACTGATCATCAGTTTAATGCATGGAATAAAATGTAAATGAAATAACGATAGTGCCAGAAACAAATATGGCTGCCGCGGTGGTGCGGGGAGAGACGCCCCACGCAACAACTTCCTTCTGGCAGCGACGTACCACACGTGACCTGGTTACGCATCTCCTCTATAACCTCGTGGAATAGAGCTTAGCGGCCATTTGAGCCTAGCGCTCGGAGGGAGAGGTGAGTGCTGTGGTTGTGGCGCTGCTCTCTTCATGGCGTGCTCTTGTTATGGCTATTCCGTGTTTTATTGTGGGTCTGTTTGCGCTGGAATTATCTCCCCTTTAAGGGATTGTATCCCCCCCCCCCTAGAATTCTATGAACAGATTCTTAGGAATATTTATCAGCCCAGCACTGGGGATCA
Organism: Rhinella marina; assembly: GCA_900303285.1. Taxonomy (NCBI): domain Eukaryota; kingdom Metazoa; phylum Chordata; class Amphibia; order Anura; family Bufonidae; genus Rhinella; species Rhinella marina. The sequence continues at coordinate 70,598 of ONZH01018428.1, forward strand.
TGGCTGGAGGCACAGCTTAGGGTCATTGCACCCTTATTTAGTGAGAACTAAGATGGTACTGAGATTTGGAGAGGTCTTTTTGGATATAATCATGACCTGTCCACAAGGCCTCGTTCACACGATGCTTTCAGAATGGACACTGCATGGACCCATACAAGTTAGTGGGACGTTTGCATCTCATTGTTTAATGTGGCCACGTGCCTGGTATCTTTTTGAGAATTAGAATATCCCAGTGATGTTTGTGCGCACAATTTTCACTAATCTGTTGCTTTGTGGATGGAAACTGACATGGTCATGGTTTTGTTTTTTTTCTTTTTTTTGTTTTTTTTTTTTTTTACGGATCTCCCTGCAGTGTAACAGGGGAAGACATAAATGTGGATGTAAAGTAGTTGGCTGAAATCATCAGATTCAGCTGCTTAATGCATAAGCTGTCCCCTGTCTACCTCACTACTGTTAAGGTTTTGTTCACATCCGCGTTCAGCCTTTCCATTCTGTTTAGGCAGAGAACGGAAAGGACAGATTCAGTACATAACTGAGCCGAATGTTGCCTACAGACCCCATAGACTATAATAGGGTCTGTTAGGTTTCTGCTCAGTGGAAGATTTTTGAAGTGGAGAGAAGTCCTCCATTCACTTCTGTCTGCTTCAAAATCATCATCTGAACGGAAACCTAACTGCCCCTATTATAGTCCATGAGGACCTTAGGTTCCATTTGGCTCAGTTATGTGCTGAATCCTTCCTTCCCATTCTCCAGCTCCTAAACAGAGCAGGTGAATGGAAAGGCTGAATGGTAATGTGAACGAAGCCTAATACTGCTTTTAATATTATGATCCACGTTCATTGACTTAACATTTTTCCTCTGTTCACATTGTGACTGCTGCGAGTATCTTGTGTTGTAAGGATGTTATCTGGAGAAGAACAGAATATCTGAGTAATTCGTTTTTGCTCTGTTTCAGATGCCATCTGATGGAACACAACCTTAGATGGTTCTAACAGAGAAGAATGGCTGAACTCCATAATCCTCCATGAACAGTGTGGCACCTGGTCTGGAAGCCAAATGAACCAGTCTATCCTCCATGCTATGAGGTACTGAAACTGTCTGCTGGTTATTTCATGTGGTCGTGCCTATTGGGTTCCAGCGTCCAGTGATGAAGCCTTATCTGCTGTTCACATCATGACTTCACTGTGATTAGCACTTGACTGGCTGAGGACAGCTGGGTAAGGGTTAGTTTGCCTCTGTGGCATGCCAGGTCCAGCACAAATGCATGTAACGGTTTGTGTGGCTGAAACAGGCACCAATTCCGGGAAGGGGTCAGATCACTGCCGGGCCCTATTGTAGTTAGTGCGGATTCGGCAGTGAACTGTAGGGTCTGGTTTTCTTGGCATGAAGAGCCTGCTGTATATGTGGCAACTCTGAGCGTACCCTAGATTCTTAGAGGAGCTGTCACCTCTCTTGACATGTCAGTTTCAGCAACTGCTTGAATTACCCATGTAGTAATTCTGTGCTATCTATTATGGGTGTTGGGTCATCAGTTTATTCCTACTATAGGTTATGAATTGCTAGCAGTTTCCAATGAAGGTCCAGATATGTTAGCAATTGGGGACATTTCTGCATAGTCTTCCACTGGGGCACTGACTGGATAATATCATTGTGCAGGGGCACCCTCCTCCCCCAACTGGTAAAACCACCCCGGCAATCATTCATAACTTCTAGCAGGAATGATAAAGGAAGGGCACAACATACTCAAGAATAGATTCTCCAGGACTATTACATGGGGTATGTAAGTATTTACTAAAACACCCATCGGGAGAGGTGACAGGTTCTCTAAGTGTATTAGAAAGCTATCCCCCTGTTCTGTGGCTAACTCAGATCAAAGGGTGCCCCACCGAGAACAGCTTTATCCATCTGTATGGAGAAGCTAGTCAAGCACAATTTCTTCTCTATGGGACAGCCGAGTACAACCCTTGGCAGTCTCTGCCTTTCCCATTGAGAATGGTAATCCATGATAAACCCCCCTGCCTTGGGGGTCTAAGAAAACGATACAGATGGTTAAGATTATGGTGGATGTTTCCTTAATGCAATTTCATTTCAACTTTGACAGGACCGTGTTAAGGAGTTGACAGAAGTCATAAGGGCTGGATTCTTCTTGAACAGGTAGGATCTCCACATCGTGTTAAAAAAAAAAAAAAAAAAAAAATCTTGACCAGTGATGATTTTGCCTTCTGATGCCACCGCAAGTGCTGAAAATTAGAGGCTGTTTCTGAGTGGTCATACATAATTATACTATATGTAGTAAGTACAGGCATAACTATTTGCCTGCTTCTATTCTGTAGTCAATGTGAGTACAGTACAATAGACCCACTATGTGGTAGGAACTGACTGAATCATAAAAGGTACGATGCAGCCAGTGGAGGTCGATCCAGGAGATGCGGATGACACGTGGACAGTGTTTTCCAGACTTGAGCACTGTCGTGTGAATCAGACCTACCACTATTGAGGCAGTCGAACAAAATCATTAACTTAAAATTTCCCTTTATTATTTTCCGTTATAACAGAAAATTGTAGTTAAAATGGCCTTAAGGGGTTAAAAATAATAAACTCACCTTTTCCGCTTGTTCGCGCAGCCGGTGTCTTTCTTCTTTCCCCTGCAAAAGGACCTTCGGTGTTGTCGGCTCGCTCACCACGTGGTGAGCGCGCTGATGTCACCAAAGGTCTTTGTGCAAACAAGCGGAAAAGGTGAGTTTTTTTTTTTAACCCCTAAAGGTCACTTTAACTAGTTTCTGTTATAACCATGTTATAATGGAAAATAATAAAGGGAAGTTCAGGTCCCCATTCCCTGGGGTATATAATGATCTACCGCCCCCCCGGTCACCCTCATGTTAGGCCTAGTGCCCAGTGTGAAAATACTTACATATACAGTGACGTGGGAGAACTAAAAAACTCGCCAAAAATTCTAAGTGTTTACATAGTCATGATCTAAATGCGGTTTTCTGATGGCACATCCCTTCTACTAGTCATCTGTGAAGATAATTTTAGTAGGGATTTGATCAGTGCATGAGGAAGCACTGTAGGGTTATAACAAGTTACCCCCTATCCATAGGACTATTAAATTGTCTACCACTGGGACCCCCAGCAATCATGAGAATGGGGGCCCTGTACCCTATGGAGCCCCCTGAAATGGATGGGGTGGCTGGTCGGGAATACATGCTTCATTGTTTTTTAATGAGTACAAGAGATGTGATTGGTGGTTCCAGCCGTAGGACCCCCACTGGTAACATGTTTTAACCAGAGTCCCCCTTTAAAGCCACTGATAGGACAGTAAGAGGCTTATTACCCAGGAGCTAGCTTTTATAGCAATGCTCTGATGAAGGAGCGCAGCACCAGTCTTGGTGATCAGCAAGGACTTCTAAACCGATAGCTCAGCCCTTAAAGCTGTAGGTCCTTTGCTTAGAGTAAGTTAAAATTGCCATATGCAAATGAGACCCCAACAGCCTCTGGGGTAAACCTTTATTTTACACAGCACTCTGCTGAGTTTCTCAAGTGTAATATGAAGACTAAAGTGTTCCCTTATTCTAGCTTCCACGTGAGCTGGTCGGAGATGGAGAAGCGCGAATCGCTGGAGAATTTACTTCCCAAAGGTAATGTGGATAACAATAGTTTGCTGATCTTAACCCCTTATGGCCATTATTACTTTTTTCACTTGCAAAACTCAGTGACGGTTAATTTATTTCTCATGGGAAAAGTTGTATTTGATTTTTAAGACATTTAATTTGCCATTTCTTGTATTGAAAAATGGGATTCTTTGAGAAATGGGTGAAAAAACACTTCTGTGTTTTTAGATTCATGTTTTTAGCATACTGTGGTTACAATGACATGCAGGTCAGTACAATTCCTGCTGTAACACAATTTTTGTTTTACTAATATTTTTGCCTTATTCTGACATCAGTAAGTTTTTATTCCCTACACAACTGAGGTGTATTCCATACTTCCTCACTCGTGAATGACAAATTATTTTACGTATTGCCCTTTTGGTGTTACCTATGTCCAATGATTAAAACCTTTTACTGCTGTTCACATTATGATACGCATGATTCACTTTTCTAATATGAGGACATAGGTTGTCCCTGTTTGTGATCAGTCCTCTCCTTTTATTGTACTGATGACACTTTATTTGTTTCACAGGGTGAATAACAAGCATACGGGCCACAGGTAATGTTTCAACCATGTTGGTAGGGGTGCTGGAGTAGTTTAAAGGGGTTTAGCATCTTTTTGGGGGGTAGCAAAATTCCACTTGGTGCTTAATTGATACTAGTGTTAGACAAGGCAGGGGGTTGTGAAGCTGCTCTCCAGAGCACCTTGGCAGGAGGAGTTTCCTTCAGGGCACTTTTAGGAGTATGTGACTGCTTCACAATGCTGCTGCCAGCAGTTTACAGAGGTATGTATAACCAACACAATAGCTACTTGGCACTGTCAGCAGTTTTGCAGGGTCAAACCTTCACATTTTAAATAGCAACAGAACTTAAGGCCTTGGCATACAGCTTAGTAAATTTGACTTAAAAAAAAAAAAAAGAACCCATGAAGCTGAAAATGCAATGGAATTTGCAGATGGTTTCAAAATAACTTGGGTACTGGGTCTCTCTATAAAACTACAAAGTTGTTGTCCTAAGAAAAATATTCTACATTTTTTCAAACCAGCACTTGCATCTGAATTTTTTTGTTAAAAAAATAGCATAGCCACTGAGTTATTCAATAAAATGTATTTGCATAGCGCCACCTGCTGTTTTATCTCATTTCGTTGTCCTGCTCACTGAGATGGACACACATGCTCAGATTCATCCTTCAACTGCCTCCTGATCTGTGATAGGGAGAGCATGGACATGCCCCTTTAGCTGCAGCAGAAAAGACACATCCCTTGAGCTCCAGCTTGATATAAATCTAGTAGAGCAATGAATGTGAAGATCTCTGGATCCATGAGAGGTACAGGGCTGGTTCTAGCTTTGTTCGATTGTCATGAATTTTCATTTTTTACTTTGGTCATGGGATAACCCTTTTAAACTTGTTCTATGCTGAGTAGTGAGGGTGATCCTTTCATGGTCAGTCACTAAAGACCGCTTCTGGACTCCTAATCATAGGAGGTTTAAATGGATAAAATACGAGTTGTATAAATGTGGGGGAATGTGCTCTGCACAGTACTACTGATATGGGACTGTACAATGTACTACTGTTAGATCACACAATTGGATGGTCTGAGGGACTCAAACAGCAGGAGGTGCCATAACAAGTGTGGCTTTCCATACACAGCAGTACTGTTTATATAGCAGGGGTACTCAAGTACTTTTGGTGAAGGTCCACCTACCTGAGTCTGCTGTAGAATGAAGGTCCAAGCTGCAAAACAAAATATATAAGGAGGGACAACACAAGTGGTGTGTAGCCTTAATAGTAGTGCCCTCTGTGCCCCTTCACACTTCAAATGCCCTCTGTGCCCCCTCCAGAGTAGAAATGCCCTCTGTGCCCCCTCTGTATTAAACAAAAACACACAGCACTACTCACCTTGTCCTGTTCCTGAAGCTCAGTCCTCCTGTCTTCACTGCATCGTGTTGCAGCACTGTGGGCAGAGCTTATGCAGATTTCCAGTCTGCAGGCTCTGCCCACATCAAACGGCAGCACGATCTGGGCAGACTGGTGAAGCAGGAGAAGTCTTCCTGCTTCGCCATTCACAGTGCAGCTGCCAGGAGGGTAGGAGCGCAGGGAGCGGAGTGGTGAGTGACATCAGCTCCCTGTGCTCCAGCAATGAGCGCTTCCATCTGTATTGATGGAAGCTCTCATTGCTTCTGGTGCAAGCAGGGGTCCGGACAGCTGGCAGCCACGGTCCACCAGTTGAGTACCCCTGGTATATAGTATACACCTGCAATATTACAGGGGTTAATATAAACTAACTTTGTTCCCACAGATGGTGCTTGAAAGACTTGGATGCCAGCCTTATTCTGTGAAGTGGCGGCCAGGAGCAGATGTACTCGGCACTGAAGTAGTAATCTGTCCAGACATGTATTCTACTTTTCTAGTTGTATCATTAAGGCATTTACCATTAAAATTTTACTTATGACAAAATGGAGCAGCAAACACTTGTGTTCATTACAGTTCTGTACAATCCTCACATTAAGGAAACTAGGTATATAAATGACACTTAACATAGCATTGATGTGACACTTCCTTCATATGCCAGCCTTGCTGTAGTATGTACTGCCATGAGGCAGGTACCTTGTAATTTTTGTGCTGCTTGGTTCCAGAAATTTGTGCCAGTTTACTGGACTAAATAATGCATCAGGTTAAAAAGTCCCACCCATTTAGAAAAATGGGTAGTGCAGTGTAAATGGGTGCAGATTTTTGGATTGTACAAAGTTGACTTTTTGGAGACCTTTCTTGAACGGGGTATGATAAATTTTCCTTTTTCCCCCTCACCTCCATGATGGCACCTACTACAAGATTACCCTCCTCCTACCAGGCAGGGACAAGAAGCTTCAAAAGGGCCCTGCTCCAAGCAATCCTCAATGTCTTCCTGTCCCTGCCAGACATAGGAGCGGGAGCAGTCCCTGTGCTTTGGTACGGGGTTTGTTTGAAGAGGAGCAATGGACACACTTTACGGATGTCCAGGGCTTACACTGGGCAAGTCCTGCTTACGTGTGGCTCACAGCCATCCTTCATGTGCGCTAGTAGAGGGGGCAGGCCACGGCATCTGGACACTCAAAAGGAGTTCCTCCGGATTCTATTGGCTGCCCAAGATTCTCGGCTCTGGTGGGTGACCTCATCCAGGGGCCTTATCGGGCAGTCCTGGGTTAATGCCAGCCAGATGACATCAGGAACAAGCTTCCCAGGATTGGTCATAAAAACTGGCACCCTCTGACCAGCAACTACCTGCAGTCCTCATACCCAGCTTTCCTGATGGAGCTGGTGGAGTGTGTGGTACAGCCTGTTGGTGTGACAGTGAGTGAAAAAGCATAGGGAGATTGTAAGTACTGGACTGCAGAAGACATTTCCTAATGTACCTTTTCTTTTTTTTACTCTGACAAGGATGTGTCTTAAAGGATTTTCCCATCTCACACATGTAGTTTGTATACTTAGAAATAATTTTGGTATGGTTATATCTAATAGAATGTATTTATATAAAATGTACCGCTTAGATTTCCCTATTTGTATATCCATTGTCCCACACATCAGTCAGGCTGTTGCCCCTAGTTACAACCACCATTGCCATTGTAGTGGTGGCTGGCTTGCTCTTGTTCAAACCTGCTCTGAGGTAACTGCTGTATTCTGAACGCACATTACATGAACATGCGGAGACACATCTTAGGGTTGTAGCATTTTTGCCTGCGCTTCCAAAACGCAGAGAAACGGATCCTGTTCCAAGATCAATTCATCTCTATGGAGCAGAATCTGTTTAAAGTCTGCGTTTTGGACAGATCCTGACCATTGCGTCTTGGACTGGCAGCATCCAAAATGCAGATGTGAAAGTACCCTAAGATGTGTCTCCACATGCTCATGCAATGTGCGTTCACAATACAGCAGTTACCTCAGAGCGAGTCTGAACAAGAGCAAGGCCGCCACCACTACTACATGGCCACGGTGGTTGTAACTAGGGGCAATGGCCTGACATGTGTGGGACAATGGATATACAAATAGGAAAATCTTTTAAACAGTACATTTTATATGAATACATTCTATTACTAATAATGGAATGGCTATATCTAATTATACAAACTACATTTGTGAAATGGGAATACCCCTTTAAGTCTAAAAAGGCGCAAAAATCTAAATCTTAGATGTGGAGTGTGCTGCTAAATATCCAAAAAAATGTAGAAAATGCACTGATCTAGTAAGGGAAGAGGTACAGTCCCTGAAAGATATGAACCTGAAATAGTTAGGTTCTGATTTAGCGGATTTTACTCCAGGGTAAAGGTTGAAAAGGTTTGCGGAATCCTGGAGACTGTTTTCACCAAGTTCTTGGTTGATAAATGGTCTTTCTCTGGGGTACAGCATTCCCTTTCTCAACATAAGAACAAGTGTGGTTTATATCTATCTATCCCAATTTTATTAGCCATAAGTCTCTACAGGCTGAATTAGCTGCATGCTCATCAGCCTTAGCTAACTTAATAGCATCAGCCGAAACATCAGCTAAGTCAGCCGCTTTCTTAACTGTAGGTAGCCCTGCCAAAATCTCCTCCCTAGGACACTTGTTCCTAATCTGATCTTCCAGCTCAGGTAACCAAACTATCAATAAGCGAGCAGTATGAGTGGAAGCAATAGAGGGCCTAAAAGAGGAGGTAGACACCTCCAATGCTCCTTTCAAAAACCCATCAGCTTTTCTATCTAGAAGATCTTTTAATGATCCCATATCTTCAAAGGGAAGTGAAGACTTCCTAGCTACCTTGGAGATTGATATGTTTTTGTTTTTGTTTTTTTTTTTTTGTTTTTTTTTTTTAGGCGCCATATTCCAAGATGCTGCTATGTCCTCAGAGAAGGGGTATTTTCTTAAAATTTTTAGAAATGTATACCCTCTTATTAGGCTTTTTTCATTCTTATGGACAAGGAAAGATCTATGCTGTTTAGACTCCAGACCGCCAAACATATCCTGCACAGACTTGGGCTCCTTTGAATCCTTAATCCCTGTTGTAGTCTTAAAGGGGTTGTCTCACCTTACAAAATGGCTCCCAGAATGTCCAGCTTGTCAATAGATGCTACTTCCTCATATAGGTCCTTTAGCCAAACTTCCTCCTTTTGGCTAAATTCTTCATTATTCCACCCCTTTATTCATTGCTTGTTGTCAGGGGTTACGGCCACCGCTGCAATCTAGCTGCGGTGGCCGCGCTTGCGCACCGCCAGACAGGCCTCCATCCTCTGTGGTGGCCGGGAACGCGCATAGGCAGTCAGACACACCAGCTCCCATCCTGGCCACCTCACATCAACGCTGATAGTCTGTGTAGAACTGCTTCTGGGCATGCGCAGTAGCCCTGAGCTTTTCTACACAGCTACTTCCCCCTCAGCTATAAGTAGCTCACTGAGGTCCGGCACTCGCTGATGACAAGTAATAAATTTGCAGGGCTGGTGCTTTAGCCCTGGAAAGTTTATTACTCAGCAAGGCAGAAGGATCAGGGCTGCCATTATCAGGGGTCCCTCAGGAGCACTGTTATCTCTATGCAAATATAGAGATAACAGTGTGCACTTGGGACTAGCAGCAGTGGGAACACGCAAACACAGGTTTGCCTGTCATCAATCAAAATGAAGTCTCCGCCTCCCCCAGACAGCAGTTAGTTCAGGGCTGGGGAACAGCAGCAGCCCTGAACTGCTGAGTTGAGACAACCCCTTTAACTGCTTTCAGAAGACTCTGTATTCTACCAGAAAAAAGGGCTTTCCTATACTTTTCTCTTCCTCATCAGGAGTATATGACAAAACATCAGAATAGAAAGAGACCTTTCCCCTTCCTCTGAAAAAATAGCTTGGCTTTTCTTTAACTTCTGTTCTCTAGGGATATTAATCCTTTTTTTGCGCTAAAGGTGAATCCACTTCCGATCTGACTGGAGACATTTGTAAAAGGATGGGGATTCCTCCGCAACCGTCTTACCAATACATGTTTGGCATAGTTTTTTTTTTTTTCTCAGTCAGATGAAAGTGACACAAGGCACACTTTCTCCTTTTTGTCAGGACTTTTAGGGTTTCCCTGCAAAAATACATCATCCCTCTGCAGGTACCAAGGCTGGAGCTTATTCTTCAGATATGTCCTTTTCTTCCTCCATAATGCTGCCAGGGAAGATTCCGAGCTCCTATCCAGGTACCAGGTCTGCTAGGAACGCTCAATTCCGGTAAAAAAAAATAAAAATCTGTGCTGGCAGCCTATTTCCGGGTCCTGTGCCTTAAGCACCTCCCCATCACATGATGCGTCACGTGGAACGCACCCATGCGTTCCAAGCCTCGCTCTGGAACAGCCTGTTCAGCATGGAAAGCTGGAAGCAGGTGCCCCTCCCCGAGAGCCAGTCCTGCATCAACTGCACACTGCGCTTCTAGTTAGTGCTATACAGCCTGGAAGCGCCATGCCTGTACGCTTAAGGGCTATATTGCCACCACATCTTCGCCGCCGCGGCGTCCATGTGACCGGCACCCGGCAGCTTCAAAAGCCGGTTTGTTGCTCCAGTGCCTCTCAGCCAGCGTGTGTGCTGTGAGTGGCGCGGGCTGGAGCTAGTGTGGATTGGTGCAGTCCTTTTTTCACGGATACTTACCAAGCTACTGCAAGAGACCTCTGAGGGCGTTATGTCGGTTTCAGAGGAGAGTGGCCGAAAAATTGATCCTCCCCGGACCTCTAGCCCGGTAAGCCTCCTCCTAGGAGACAGATATTTCTTTTTTTATCTACACTGGGTGTGCTTTCTGGTGAAGGACCCTCTGCTTTTATACACCTCCTGTATAAGAAGCTAAGGATCTTCCCTGCTTATTTTTAGGGCAAGGAAACTCCTAAGACCGGTGGGCAACCTTCTCAGAAGAAAAAATGTCCTGTGTGCAAAAAGTCTATGCCAGCAGGATTCAAAAAATGGCTTTGTTCGAGTTGCACGAATAAAGTGATGTCAGAAGAATCCCCTTCTTTAACTGAAAGCATGCGGTCTATGATTAAGGAAGAAGTGGGGGCGGTTGTGGACGCTAAGATTGCTGCTGCTCTGCCTGGTCCTTCTTTACCAAAGCCTACAACCCAAACAATTACCATGTCGGACTCCGATTCGGATGAGGGGGAAGCTTCCTCGGATTCAGAGTCTTCAGACGATGGCGGGTCGGCTGGTCGACCGTTTTGCTCTATAGAGGACACTGAGTCTCTACTAAAAAATATCAGAGCAACAATGAAATTAGAGGAGACTAAGGAACCTCTCTCGGTTCAAGATCAATTATTCCTTGGACTGGGAGACAGAAAAAGACGGGTCTTCCCGATTCATAATAATATAAAATGTATCATCTCTAATGAATGGAGAGACTTAGAAAAGAGACAGATTGTATCAAGAATATTCAAAAAGAAATATCAATTTGCAGAAGAGGAATCTGCTCTATGGGATAAAGCCCTGAAAGTGGACGCCCCCATAGCAAAGATTTAAAAAAAATCAGCCCTTCCATTTGAGGACATCGGTTTATTGAAGGACCCGATGGACAAGAAGTGCGAGTCCTTCCTTAAGAAGGCTTGGGAATCGACTTCTGCCACTTTCAGGCCCAGCATAGTGGCCACCTGCACGGTGAGAACTCTGAATTTGTGGCTGACTCAGCTTCAGGAGCATCTAGAATCAGGCACATCTAGGGAAGATATTCTAGCATCATTGCCGGTTCTAAAACAAGCTTGTGGTTTCCTAGCGGATGCCTCTGCAGACATAGTAAAGTTATCTGCGAGATCGGCTGCCCTTGTAAACGCTTCCCGAAGAACTGTATGGTTGAAAACCTGGTCGGGCGATACCGCGTCTAAAAATAGACTATGTTCGGTTCCCTGTGAGGGGGACAGAGTATTTGGGTCGGCACTCGATGATATTCTTGAAAAAGCGTCGGACAAAAAGCAGGGGTTCCCTGTTGAATCCAGATATTTTCATCAGAGGAAAAGTTTTCGTGGCCAGGGACGTAGTAAGTTTGGCCAGAGGAAGAAAGAAAGCTCTAACTGGCAGTCGTCAAAGGGTAAAGGCAGAGGGTTCATCTTTAACCCAGATAAAAATCCAAAACAGGCTAAATGACGCCAGAATTCCGGTAGGGGGAAGACTGAAAAATTTCGCTACTCACTGGGAAGATATCCAAGCATCCCCTTGGGTCACGTCGGTCATCAAAGAAGGATATCTTCTAGAACTACTGGGCCCCCCCCCTCAGAGATTCTTGATCAACAAAAGACTACGAATGAAAGACCAAGATGCTATGGAAACACAAATCTCAATGCTTCTGGAAAAGGCGGCTATTATTCCTGTGCCCAGATCTCAAGAGCAACAGGGATTCTATTCACCAATATTTCTAGTCAGAAAGCCCAACGGATCTTTCAGGGCAATAATAAACCTGAAGGACCTCAACAAATATATCAAGTACAAAAAGTTCAAAATGGAGACAATAAAGTCAACAACAAGTCTCCTGCAGAAGGACTGTTGCATGATCACCCTAGATCTCATGGAAGCTTATTACCATGTCCCAATTCATCCACAACATCAGAGTTTCCTCAGACTGGCGGTCTGGATGGGGGAGGACTTAAGACATTACCAATTCCAGGTCCTTCTGTTTGGCCTCAGCTCGGCGCCCAGAATATTTACAAAGGTCATGGCGGAAGTCTCCAGTTACCTTCACCGAGCCGAGATACAAATTATCCCCTACCTGGACGATTTGCTGATAGTGGCTCCGTCAGAAGAGAAATTGGTATCAGATCTGCAGAAATCTGTCCGTTTTGTCGGACCTAGGTTGGATCATAAACTACCAAAAGTCCAACCTACTACCATCCCAAGAAAGGATTTTCCTGGGAATTTTATTGAACTCAAGATTAATTATGTCTTTTCTTCCCCTCCAGAAGCAGCAGGACTTAAGATTAAAAATACGCCACTTTTGTCATCGAAAGAAAGTTTCAGTCAGAGAGGTAATGACCATCCTGGGCCTCCTGACCTCCACCATTCCAGCCGTGAAATGGGCCCAAGCTCACTCAAGGCCTCTGCAAGCATTTCTACTAGACAAGTGGGACAAGACTCAGTCCTCCCCGGGCTTACTAACAATTCCAAAATCAGTGAAAAAGTCCCTAATCTGGTGGACATCTCTGGGAAATCTGAGCAAAGGTGTAGAGTGGAGACAGAACGATCAGATAATTATAACCACGGACGCAAGCAGTCTAGGCTGGGGTTCTCACCTGGATCAACAGTCGATTCAGGGCTTATGGGAAGATCAGATGTCCCGAGCATCTTCAAACAAAAGAGAGCTAGCGGCTGGTTGGGGAGCCCTAAAAGCCTTTTCTCACCTGTTAAAAAACAAGCATGTAAAAATTATGTCCGACAACACAGCGTCAGTAGCATATTTGAACAAACGGGGGAACAAGAAGCCGAGCCTTGTCTCTAATCTCATCTTGGATCTTCAGGTGGGCAGAAGCCAATGTGAAGTCGCTAGTGGCAGTTCATATAAAAGGAGTTGAGAATACGGTGGCGGATTTCCTGAGCCGAAATACGCTAAAAGAAGGCGAGTGGAGCCTGAATCAGACAGTTTTCAACACCATCTGTCTGAAATGGGGGCATCCGGAAATAGACTTGTTTGCCTCAAGACAGAACAGAAAGACGGAAAAGTTTTTTTCCCTATCTCGCAGGGATCATCCAACCCAATTGGATGCTCTATCAGTAAAATGGCCTCAAACACTCTTCTACGCCTTCCCTCCGTTTGAACTGATCCCAAAGGTTCTTTCAAAGGCTCGGGAAGAAAAAGCGGAACTAATATTGATTGCTCCGTTCTGGCCCAGAAGAACGTGGTTTCCGACTCTGATGATCCTTTCTCAAGGGAATTACTGGTATCTCCCCAAGATACAGGATCTTCTGGCACAGGGGCCAGTCATTCACCCAGCCGCCCCGCAGTTGAATCTGACGGCTTGGAGACTGAGCGGAAAATCTTAAGAAACAAAGGCCTGTCGGACGCTGTGATAGAGACATTGATGCACAGTCGTAAGCAGGTAACTTCAAAGATTTATCTGCGTACATGGAAATCCTTTTTGTCTGCGGTGTCTCATGTCTGGGATTCAGCCATGCCTCCGGATGTGCCAGGCATTTTAGAGTTTCTTCAGTCAGGTCTAAATAAAGGGCTTAGAGTGAGTACGCTCAAAGTACAGATAGCAGCCCTAAGCGCCTTTATGGGGGTCAAACTGGCAGATATAGACCTGATCAAACGATTCTTCAAAGGTGCTATTAGACTTTATCCTACTGTAAGGTCTAGCGTACCCCCCTGGGACCTGAACCTGGTTCTTAATGGTTTGACTGCAACTCCCTTTGAACCCCCAGATTCCATCCCCTTAAAATATCTGTCTTTAAAAACAGTCTTTCTAGTGGCGATTACTACTGCAAAAAGGGTAGGGGAAATTCAGGCTTTCTCCAGTGTTCATCCATATCTTACAGTTCTCGATGACAGAATTATTTTGAGGCATTCACCTAAATTCCTTCCTAAGGTTGTGTCGAAATTCCATATTCAGAAGGAAGTGTCCCTTCCATCTTTCTGTTCCCAGGCTTCCACGGAGAGGGAGAAGGTGTTTGCTAACCTAGACATGAGAAGATGCCTTCTTCAATATCTACAAGCAACTAAGGACATCAGAAGTACTGATCAACTTTTTGTCCAACACCAGGGGCAGAATAAAGGCAAAGCTGTTAGCAAAACTACGATTGCCCGCTAGATTACCCAGTGTATCACCTATTGTTATGGAGAACAAGGACTTTCACCCACTCGCAAGATCAAGGCTCACTCGACCAGAGCAATGTCCACTTCCTGGGCTGAGTTCGCCCAAGCTTCCCTGAAGGATATTTGCCAGGCTGCCACCTGGTCGAGCCCCTCTACATTCTATAATCATTACAGATTGGACTTAGGGGCCAATAAGGACTTGTCCTTTGGCAGAAAGGTTCTGTCGGCCGTGGTCCCCCCCCTGAGATAAGTTTTTCTCTGTCATTCCTCCTAGTCATGCCGTTGTGGAGGCGGGGGGAAAAAATACAAATTACTCTTACCGGTAATTCTCTTTTCCCGCTAGCCTCCACAACGGCATGGTTTTTTTTCCCTCCCATGTGCTTATGTTATATACAGTTGGTATATGTATTATTTCAGTTTGAATTGTCTACTAATAAATTTGCTGCATCTACCTTTGAGTCCTAGGATGTTAACTGAGGTTAGGTGCTGGAGGAGGCTATTTATCTCATTTCTCTCAGTTGTTTCCTGTTCCTGAAGGCGGAGTAAACCTCCTAGTCATGCCGTTGTGGAGGCTAGCAGGAAAAGAGAATTACCGGTAAGAGTAATTTGTATTTTTTTTCTCTTCCAGAGGTAGTTAATAGGTTCTTTCCTTCCTTTGGAGATGGGAAGGACAGGGATCTTAGAAATTCCTTACTCCACTGCTCAGTTGTTTCCTGTCCATGGGATGGGATGGGACGGGACGGGACGGACGGGGGGTTCTCTCCCAGATCTACCATGGGGCTGCAGGACCTCTAGGGCAAATTACCTAACCTAGTGGAAGTACCTGGCAGCGTAAGTCTCCACTAGGAGCCACTGCAAAGTCTGGCAGTCTTCTTTTCATGCCATGAGGGGCATCCCTGCGGCCACCTCGTTCCTCCAGCGTGTGCCCGAAGCTTGAATATAGAAGCAATTCCAAGCTTTCCAGAGTTAACCACAAGTAATCCGTATAGCCAACGGAGTCGCCGTACATATGTCTTCCATATATCCCTGTTGGATATTAACGCAGGAGCACCAAATAGTGAAAGGACCTCCAAAGCAGCTATATTACTTGTTTAATATACTCACAAGCATAAAAAGGTTAAAAGCATGTAACAAAAAGCTCTCCCAGTAAGCGTCTCCGCTTCACGCAATCACCCAGGGGCTGTATGACCCTGTTTCTTTGGCTATACTGATTCCTTGTGATTGACTCTGGAAAGCTTGGTATTTCTTCCATATTCAAGCAGCACGGTCAAGCTTCTGTTTTTACATTGATGTCTTGTGTGAATCGGACCCACTTCACCGTTTGACCTGCGATGCAAGAAAAGTGTGGACTAATCTTGGGAAGTATCTATTTTTATAGTTTTATGTGAAAGCAACTCCAGGCCAGGCACGCTGGTTCCGGTGGAACGCACACATCACTTCCTGTGGGATAGGAAGGGGAGGTGCCAAGACATGG
This sequence comes from Rhinella marina, assembly GCA_900303285.1. Classification (NCBI taxonomy): domain Eukaryota; kingdom Metazoa; phylum Chordata; class Amphibia; order Anura; family Bufonidae; genus Rhinella; species Rhinella marina. The sequence goes on from ONZH01018428.1 coordinate 86,472, forward strand.
CAGGTGATGTGCGGCCCTTTCAAAAGGAGACGCCTGCCTGCCGGCCATCAGGAGAAGCGGCAGCAACGGCATCTTTAAGGAGCAGGAACAACTATAAGCAGCAGGAACAACATAATCAGCGCACAGCAGCAGCACGTGGATGCATACCGCCTCGTTCCACTCTCCCTGATTCGCTATGATGCAGGAGGAAGGGAAGACACCACAGCACATTGAGAGACAGGAGCAGCACACCGAATGCACGGTACTCCTAGGGGTAAGAGGGGCTGTCCCCATCATTTCCTTCGGGAGAGATTTTTTGTCATTTTAAGGGTATTGATTCTGGGCGTATGTTAACACAGGTTAAAGGGGTTGTCCAAGTAATTTTTTTGTCCTTTGTATGTTTCTTACTAGTCAAATACAACAGCTTTTCCATACACTTTCTGCTTCTAAACTTGCTGGTTTATCAGATTTCACTCAGGGTCACATGACCTGTGATGTCAGCTTGCCTTCCTGCTAATCTTATATTCGCCTGTACACCAGATGTCACTGTGCTGGCCACGCCCCCCCTGCTCTGCTGCTATCTGCTCTCTCCTTGTATTCTTTCAGATAAAACATTAACCCCTTCAGTCAGAACACACTGAAGGCTTTACAACAGCAGCTGCAGATGTAAAGAGACACAGGATCTGCCCTCCTCAGCCTACAGACACAGAGTTGATCTGGAGAGTATTGTATTGTACAAGTACAGGTAGGGGGAAGATCCTGTGTGTATCAGCAGTGTCATTGTACAGGACATGTAGTCCTACACATACAACATGCTGCTGAGTGTTCCAGCAGACATGTCACTCAGGGCAGCTCTTTTATTCACTGCCTTTGCAGAGCAGGAAGGGGGAGGGGCAGAGATTATTACTGCATGTAAACAAAGGCCAGGAGAGAACCAGGGAATGAGGAAATATAGATTTTTTTTCCTAAAACTTGCTTAACTTAGTTATATATTGCTGCCCATCAGATTTACAGTACTATATATTTTTTTTCCATAACTCGGACAACCCCTTTAAGGATTTCCCAAGAAAGGCCACCCATAAGCCAAGAGGAAAGGAGTGTGGGATATGTAGAAAAAAACTGGACCCCGCTTACCCTAAAAGATGTTGTCAGCCCTATTTATATAGACCAGTAGCGGAGGAATCCCCATCTTTGTTCCAGAATATTCAAGAGTTAATTAAGACGGACGTCCGTTCCTCCGTAGAACAATTCAAAAAGTCACTCCCTGGGCCGTACAAACGTAAGAAGACTCAGGTGATTGAATCCGATACTACGGAGTCAGAATCAGAGGAAGATTCGGATTCTAGATTCGGATTCCTCCTCTGAATATTTTACTGGGAGACCCTTATTTAAAGTTGAAGACACTGATCTACTACTGAGAGACTATGGAAATAGAAGAGGAAAGGGAACCTAAATCCAGGAGATAAGAGATAATGTTTGAAAGCCTAAGGCCAAAGAGGGCAAGAGTATTTCCCATCCAAGATTGTATTAAAGAATTAAATGGGAATAGAACAAACTGGATAAAAAATTCTTAGTTCCTAGGGCAGTAAAAAGGAAATATCCTTTTGACGATCAGGAAATTTCAGCTTGGTTGGAAGTACCTAAAGTAGATGCCCCAGTAGCGACGGTAAATAAAAAATCTGCACCATTTGAAGACCTTGGATAAAAGGGCCGATGTTTATCTGAGAGAGTTGGGAGGCTTCTATGTCATCCTTTAAGCCTAATGTTGCCACTACCTCAGTAGCCGGATCCCTTAAAATCTGGTTGGAGGAACTGGAGTCTCATTTCGCCAATAAGACCCCGAGGGAACAACTGTTGGAGGCTATTTCTACCATGTCAAAAGCAGTAGATTTTATCTCTGACGCTTCTGCAAACGCTTTAAGGTTATCAGCCAGAGCAGCGGCATTGTCCAACTCAGCTAGGAGGTCTTTGGTTAAAGAGTTGGAAGGGGGATGTGTCATCCAAGTCTAAATTATGTGCCCTTCCTTGCCAGGGGAGTTTTTTTATTTGGTGCTGCTTTAATACTGGTCCCCTCGGAAGAAAAGGAAAAGGGTTTTTTTCAACTCTCTCATTCCAAAACCCAATGGGACATTTCGAACTATCACAAATCTAAGGGAGTTAAAACAGTATTTAACCTACCAGAGGTTCCAGAATGGAATCAATATCATCCACTATCCTTCAGCTTTTCTCCAACTGTGTCATGGCTTCAATAGATATAAGGGATGCCTATTACCACATACCCATTCATCCTTCCTCCCAGAAATTCCTCAGAGTGAGAGTACAAATGGGGGAGGAAGTGGTCCACCTACAGTTCAGAGCTCATTTGGGATTTCACAAGCACCAAGGATTTTTACAAAACTAATGGCGGAAGTGATGCCACTTGTAAGGACAAACATTATAATTGTGCCTTATTTAGACGACCTTCTTATAGTAGGTCAATCTCCAGAGACTCTGACTACACAGGTACAGGAGGTATTAGAAATCCTGAAGGAACTAGGTTGGCTCATAAATGGGGAAAAATCTTGCATATCACCATGTCACCAATGTGTATTTCTGGGGATATTACTAGACTCTGTGACACAGAAAGCCTTTCTTCCAGTGGAAAAGAGGATAGCGATCCAGCAGAAAATACATTAATTCAGCTTGTCCAGAATTACCACACTGGGGGAAGCCATGTCAATTCTAGGGCTCATGATGCAGTAAAATGGGCCCAATTCAGATCCAGAAAGCTTCAGGCATTCATACTATCTCAGTGGGATGGGGAGATGCACACTCTGGACTACAAGTGTAATCCCCAAATCTGTAAAAAAATTCCCTTCAGTGGTGGAAGAAAGGGCAGAATCTGTCACAGGGTATAGAATGGATAAAGGAGGACCCCATAGTAATAACTACAGATGCCAGTCCCAAAGGGTGGGGAGCACATTCAGTTTTGGGGTTTTCCCAAGGCCTTTGGTCAGAGGAACAGATCCTGCAGTCACAGAATGCCAGGGAACTAAGGGCCATTCTTTGTGTTCTGAAAAGCCACCTTTCATCTTTAATAGGCACACATGTCAGGATCCTATCAGACAGTGCGACAGCAGTAGCCTATGTCATCAGCCGGGGGGGGGGGGGGGGTGTTAAAATCGTCCCAGTTACTGGACATAACCTTCAAGATCTTTCCTATGCTGGAAGGGAGGATTCTTTCTCTCTGCAGTACACCTGAAAGGATCAGAGAAAGAACAGGCAGATTTCCTCAGCAGACACAAGTTCAGTCAGGGGGATTGGTGCCTAAACCAGGAGATTTTCCTGCAGATAGTGAATCCTATTCGCATCCAGAAAAAACGAAAGTGCAGGTTTTTCTTTTCGCTCAATCCATCAGACCGCCCTCTAGGGATAGATGCCCTATCTCAAAGTTGGGGCAGGGGCCTAGTTTATGCCTTTCCTCCTCTGGGTCTTCTATCCAGAGTAATCCAGAACATCAGGGAGGAGGCCTTCTGGCCAAAAAGAGTTTGGTTCGCCTGGTTAAGGAAGCTATCCCTTGCAGATCCCTGGGTTCTCCCACAGAAGTAAGATCTTCTGAGTCAGGGCCCCCTTCTTCACCCAGAAGTATGGAAACTTCACTTAACGGCCTGGATTTTGAGAGGGAAATCTTTAGGTCCAGGGGCCTATCAGAACAAGTAATAAACACACTCTTGGCAAGTAGGAAGGAAGTTACTACAAACATTTACTTGAGAATTTGTAAGGCGTTCGTTCTCTTTGCTGGTCCAGACTTAGATCCGGTTGCTCCACCAGATCTAGCATTAATAAGTTTTTTGCAGGAAGGCCTTAATAAGAGATTAAAACCCAGAACCCTTAAAGTCCAAGTATCTGCACTTAGTGTTCTTTTTGACTTTAAGTTGGCTTCACATCCTTGGGTTAAAAGGTTTATTAAAGCCTCTACTAGACATTATCCTTCCATTAAAACCAGATCAGCCCCTTGGGACCTTAATATTGTTCGATCTGCTATAACTAAAGACTAGAGATGAGTGAGCATGCTCGGGAGCAATTTTCGAGTAGAAGCGTACGTATCTTCTAATCTGTACGTTAATGCGTACGCATTAGCGTACAAATTTATAAGATGCGTACGCATTAGTGTACAGATTAGAAGATGCGTATGCATTAGCGTACAGATTAGAAGATGCGTACGCTACTACTCGAAAATCGCTCATCTCTACTAAAGACCCTTTTGAGCCCTTATATGCAGTCTCCTTAAAATGTGTCCTATAAGACAGCTTTCCTGGTGGCGATTACTTCGGCCTGGAGAATAGGTGAATTATCGCCTTTATCTGCTTCTCCTCCACATACGGTAATTCTAGAAGACAGAATAATCTTTAAACCTGATCCGGCCTTTTTACCTAAGGTCGTCTTGAATTTTCACAGGTCTCAAGAGATTGTTCTGCCTTCATTCTGTCAATACCCTAAGAATTCGGGTGAGGAAGCCTTCCATACACTTGATGTGAGGAGATGTGTATGTTAATACCTGGATTCCACCAAGGATTAGAGAAAAGCTTCTCAGCTTTTTGTTCAATTCCAAGGGTAAAGGTTACAAGCCGCACCTTAGCTAGATGGATCACCAAAATGATAAGTCTAGCCTACTCTTTAGCAGGCCTCCAAATCCCTTCTGGATTCTTGGCCCATTCCACTAGGGCAGTTGCATCCTCTTGGGCAGAGAGGGGATGTGCTACAATTGATCAGATTTGTAGGGCAGCTACTTGGAACTCTCCAAATACTTTTTACAGACACTACAGGTTGAACTCATTGTCTGCCCAAGATCTAGCCTTTGGGAGGAAGGTGTTGCAGGCAGTAGTCCCACCCTAATATATCATCTAGTCTAACCTCTCACAGGTGCTGTCATGGGGTGTAATGGAAATACATTGATTACTCTTACCGGTAATCCGTTTTCCATGAGCCCATGACAGCACCTACATTAATTCCCTCCCTTATCTGTGTATATTATATATATACAAAATAAAAAAATTTTTAAAAAAAGGGAGTTTTTGGGGGTTTATGTAAAACAATAGGGTTTCCCTATGTCTTGCTATCTTAAAGCTAATATTGAAGATGCTTACCTTTGTTTTGTTAAGCTTTCAATGTATATAGGTGTTGGGCAGTCCTAGGAATCTTGTCACAAACTGAGCAGTGGAGTAAGGAATGCCCTTTTGAAGATCTGGGAAGTTCCCGTTTCCTGTCAGGAAGGGGGAGGATCTCACACAGGTGCTGTCATGGGCTCATGGGAAACAGATTACAGGTGAGTAATCAATGTATTTCCAGGATCCATTATGGCAGTTCTGCACGTAAAAGACACCTACTTTCATATCCCCATACACAGAGATCACCAGAAGTTTCTGTGAGTAGCAGTGGAGATAAAAGGTACTATCAGACACCTACAATTTCAGGCACTTCCCTTCAGTCTGTCAATGGCTCCCAGGGTGTTTACAAAAATTGTAGCAGAAATGGGAGCGCACATAAGAGAAGGATATACTATTTATTCCATATCTCAACGATTTTCTCATAGTGGCAGAATCTGAGGTGGCTTGCAACAAAGTGGTTGGAGAAGTAATACAGATATTAGAAAAGCTGGGATGGATTTTGAACAGGGAAAAATCAAGATTGATTCCTGTACAGATTCAGCAATTTCTGGGACTGATTTTGAACTTCGAGAAGCAGAAAGGGTTTTTTGACAGAAGACAAAATAATATCTCTGAAGGAGAGGATAGTGAACCTCATCAGGAACCCAACCATTTCAATAAGGAGAGGTATGTTAATACTAGGGCGTCTGACATCTTGCATCCCGGCAGTTATGTGGGCCCAGTTTCATACGAGAGATCTACAGTGGGACATTCTAAATGCCTGGGATGGCGGAAAACAGGCTCTAGCCAAAAAATTAGAGATCCCAATACAGACCCTTCTGGGTTTAAAGTGGTGGATAAACCCGGACAACCTTGTCCAGGGTTCCTTGGAGGCTAGAAAATCTATTATGCTTGACTACCGATGTAAGTTCCTGGGGCTGGGGGGCTCATGTCCAGGGCAGATCGTTCCAGGGGGTATGGACAGACAGCCTAAGATCGGCTTCCTCCAACATGAAAGAGCTCATGGCGGTCAAATTTGCTATGCTAAAGATTCTTCCACTCCTGTCAGGCAGAAACTTAAGAGTGATGTCGGACAACATAACTGTAGTGTCCTATCTAAACAAACAAGGGGGAACCAGAAGCAAAAGTCTAATGCTGGCGCTGAGCGAGATTATGCAGATAGAGAGCACATGCAGTTCCATTACAGCAGTGTACATAAGAGGGAAAGAAAACATTCAGGTGGACTTTTTGAGTCGTCACTTAATCTCTCAGGGGGAACTCATTGTCCCTGTCTCCAGTGGGATCCCCCTATGGGCTGGATGCCTTCCTCCACAAGTGGAGCTTCCCACTGGCTTATGCCTCCCCCCCCCCCCTTCCCTTAATACCCAGGGTTCTGAAAAAGATAAGGGAGGATCAAGCAAGGGTCATTCTAACAGCTCCCTTCTGGCCCAGGAGGCCTTTGTTCACCTGGCTGAGGAAGATGTCAGTTACGGACCCCTGGGTCCTTCCGGTAACACGGAACCTGTTGTTTCAGAGTCCGATATTCCACCCTCAGATGGAAGTTCTCCATCTGACGGGCTGGAATTTGAAAGGCTCTTGTTATCTAGAAGAGTTTTTTTCCTCAGATTTAGTCAACATTCTTCTAATAAGTAAAAAAGAGGCTGACAGTGTCCATTTATGCTAGAACCTGGAGGAAGTTTGTCTTTTGCAGAGTTAGAATTGAGGGACTTTCCTTCGTCTGCCCCTGTGCTGAAGATTTTAGATTTTCTTCTGAAGGGGTTTCAGCTAGGTCTGTCTCCTAGTACATTAAAAGTTCAGGTTTCTGTTTTGTCAGCCCTTTTTAATGAAAACATTGCTGCTAACACCTGGGTGATATGTTTTCTCAAGTCTGTTTCGAGGGCTTCCCTGTGTGTTTCTCCAAAGGTATCCCCCTGGGATTTAAATTTAGTCTTAGGTGCCCTTACTAGGGCTCCTTTTGAACCTATTGAAGAAATTTCTATTAAGCATCTGTCTCTGAAATTTTGTTAGTGGCCTTGACTTCTGCCCGTAGGGTTAGTGAGCTTCAAGCTATCTGTATACATCTTCCTTATACTACTATTCTGGAGGAAAGGGTAGTTAAGCCTGACCCGGCCTTTCTTCCAAAAGTAGCATCTAGGTTCCAGAGCCCTGGAAATAGTCCTTCCAACGTTTTTTTAAAGATCCAACCTCTGAGGAGAAATCATTACATTGTTTGGATGTTACCGTAGAAGATGCCGCCTTCAATACTTATCCAAAACTAAACAATGGAGGAAATCCTCCTCGATGTTTGTTCTTTTCCAGGGAAAGAATAAAGGACAGCAGGCATCTAAAAAGTCTTTGGCGAGATGGATCACTTCGTCTATTTCTCTGGCATATTCTTCTTTGGGAAAATCTCCTCCAGAAGGCCTTAGAGCCCACTCCACTAGGACAGTATCTACTTCTTGGGCCGAGAGGGCTGCAGTTTCTATTGAGGATATTTGTAAAGCAGCTGTTTGGGCCTCTCCTTCTACTTTCTTCAGGCACTATCCTTTACAGTTGAATTCACCCTCTGATTTGTCTTTTGGATCTTTGGTACTTTCAGCAGTTATCCCAACCTAGGTGTTTCCTTGATTATTCTCTCTCATGGTGCTGTCATAGGGTGAGGGGAAAAAAGGATTTTCCTGAACCAACGACAGCACCCGGTATTTCCCTCCCTTTTTTCTTCTGGTGTCGGCTTCTCACAGGTGTTGCAGAGAAAAGAAAAAACATAAAAAAAATAAATATATATATATATATATATATATAGCGTAAAATGTTCAGCATACTAACAGTTTGGGGCGGAGTTCCTCAAATCCTTGGATGGACATACTGAAGTAGGAGGAGAGTCTCTGCCTTTTTGTACTTCAGGTTTCCTGTCTTGGAGGCGGATCCGCTCTCTCGTGGTGCTGTCGTGGGTTCAGGAAAATCCAATTACCGGTAAGAGGAATCTTCATTTTCTGAACATGGAATAAAGGCACAAAGTGCACACAGGTGTGTCTGCAATATTCTGCGGGGCAGTGCTCTTATATAGGTGAAAAACAGGTGAAAGACTCCCTTTAATCATAAACAAAAATTAAACAAGATGATAAAATATGAAAAATTCAAAATGGAGTCGAGGGTAAGTCTGGTCATTTTAGCATCATTGGACCTAAAGGATGCATATTTCCATATACCGATTCACCAAAATCACCAGCAGTATCTAAGGATAGCGGTATGGATTCAAGGTCAAATAAAACACTTTCAATTCCAAGACCTTCCCTTTGGGATAACTACAGCACCTAGACTTTTTACCAAGATAATGCTAGAAGTGGTCTCCCCTCTAAGGAAAGAGAATGTCCTAATACCTTACTTAGATGACTTGTTTATAGTAGGCGATTCCAAAACAGACCTAGAAAACAATCTTCTAAAAAAACAGACACAGGTTAGAAGATCTAGGTTGGATTATAAACTGTGAAAAATTGCAGATTTAACCTACACAGCGGATAATTTTTCTGGGCATCCTCATAGATTCAGTCGAGCAAATGTGTTTTCTGCCAGAGGAGAAAATTCAGAAAGTCCAATCCCAGATAAGTCTCAAAAACAAGAAGTCTCTTACCATCAGACTATGGCCCTCACTGGGTCTCTAACAGCCTGTATCCCAGCAGTGAAATTGGCTCAATGCAGGGGCGGATTGGCCATAGACCTTACAGGGAAATTTCCCGGTGGGCCGATGCCTAGGGGGCTGCCTGAGCCTTCCTCACAGCTGGCCAGTGGAAGTTTTTGGGGATGTGTTTTGTGATGGACTATGGTATTTGGCTCTGTTGGGGTGGTATAATGTGCCCCAATATGGCATTGCGAGCCCTGCCTTCCATCAGTTTGGACCCGACAAAAAAACAGGGCCACTTTTAGTATTTTTTCCAGGGACGCTTTAAGTTCCCAGTCCTCCTGGATCAATGGCACACTCGACCACTCCAGAATTGTATGCTACAGCTTTGGGATCGGAGACGGGAATCTCTGGACAAACTAATTATAATTCCAGAGGATAAAATATCTCTGGAGTGGTGGCAAGTGAGACACAATCTCCAAAATAGGGTGGCATGGGTGGTAAGAGATCCAGTGATTCTTACCACGGATGCCAGCCTCTGGGGTTGGGGAGCTCATTTTCTGACTGTAAACTCAGGGAGAGTGATCACAGTCTCAGAGAATGCAGTCTTCCAACTGCCAGGAACTAAGGGCATTGAAAGAAGCACTAGCTTACTTTTCAAAAGAGCTAAAGGGATCCAATGTTCAAGTCAGGTTGGACAACAAGACGGTGGTGTCATACATAAACGGTCAGGGGGGTACGAGGAGCAAGATCCTAATATCCCTGACCAACAAAAAAATTTAGTGGCCAGGAAACTATGCCAACTCCCTGTCAGCAGTCTTTCTAAAAGGGACACACAATATCAAGGCAGACTTTTTAAGCTGGAAAAGATTGGACCCAGCAGAGTGGAGTCTGAAAGAAGCCTTTAACTCGTTAGTCCAGAAATGAGGAATTCCGCAAGTAGATTTATTCACGAACAGAAACAATGCAAAAGTACCAATTTATTATTCCTTGGATCCAATGGACAGATACACTAGCGATCAGGTGGAATTTAGCCTACTGCTTTCCCCTGTTACACCTAATACTGAGATACGAGTAGACAGGGTAAAGGTCATTCTAGTAGTTAAAGGGGAAAACCCCTGGACTTTACAGTTGCCCCAGGACCTCTTAACTCAAGGTCCGGTGTCCCATCCAAAGGTGGCAAGTCTGCGTCTGTCAGCATGGATCCTGAAAGGCTGATACTTACATCTAAGGGCCTTTCAGGTTTTGTAGTTACTACCATGTTAGCCAGTAGGAAAAAAGTCACCTGTAAAATCTACCATAAAATCTGGAGAAAATACATGTCTTAGTGTTCAGAGAAGCCTGAGGTTAAAATGGGGGACACCACTTCAGTTCTGGAGATCTTACAAGGCTTTAGTAAGGGGTTAAAACCTAGCACCCTCAGAGTATAGGTTTCTGCTCTGAGTTTTTTTGTACGTAAAGCTAGCCGTTAACCCTTGGATAACTAAGTTCATGAAAGGTGCCGATGGACTCAGACCTAGACTAAGACCGACAGTGGCACCCTGGGATCTGAACTTAGTTCTTTCAGGTCTTACTATTTTCTCATTTGAACCCTTAAAGATAAACTTCAAGATCTTGACCATTAAGACGGTATTTCTTGTCGCAATCAGGTCAGCTCGCAGGGTTAATGAAATACAAGCCATTCTTAACCATTAGAGATGATGAAATAATTTTGAGATTTGAGGATTCTCTTCTCCCAGAATGAAGGAGGTTGTGCTCCCTTCTTTCTGTGAGAATCCTAAATCCGAAGCAGAGAAAGTCTTTCACAGATTACATTTCAACATTCTAATATTTATCGGCCACCAAAGATTGGAGGAAATCCAAGTCTTTTGTTCAATTCTTGGGAAATAGGAGAGGTCTTAAAGGAGTTCTGCAGTTTTTTAAAACTGATGATCTATCCTCTGGATAGATCATCAACATCTGATCGGCGGGAGTCCGACACCCTGGGCCCCCGCCGATCAGCTGTTCGAGAAGGCCTTCTGTGTTTACCGCAGGCCCAGTGACGTCACGACTAGTATCACTGGCCTGGGCGGGGCTAAGCTCTGTTCACATGAATGGAGCTTAGCAGCGCCCAGGCCAGTGATAGTAGTCGTGACGTCACTGGGCCTGCGGTAAACACAGAGAAGGCCGCGGCGCTCCTGCAGAGCCGCTGCCTTCTCAAACAGCTGATCGGCAGGGGTCCCGGGTGTCGGACCCCCACCGATCAGATGCTGATGATCGATCCAGAGGATAGATCATCAGTTTTTAAAAACTGTAGAAACCCTTTAAAGCTTCTAGGGAGACAATAGCACATTGGCTTAAGTCAGCCATTTGTGAAGCCTATAGAGTAATGGGGAAGGAGCCGCCTTCTAACCTGAAAGTCCACTCCACTAGAGCAGTATTGACATCATGGGCAGAAAGAGCATCTGCCCCTTTGGATCAAATATGTAGGGCGGCAACATGGTCCAGCCCTCATACTTTCATTAAGCACTATACAGTAGACATTGATGCAAAAGGGGACCTTAAATATAGAAGAAAAGTTCTTCAGGCGGTTGTCCCACCCTAAATTAATAATCGGATAATTCTCGTAAATTGGTGCCGTCATGGAGGTTTCGTGAAAAAGGAATTAACGGTAAGACTAATTTGTTTTTGTTTTTTCTCACTTGCTGCCCTCCCCTCCATAAAGGGTGATCAATACTTTCATGCTGAACTCCACATGTACCTGTGCTGTGAGGGAGGAGAGTCTGAGGCACTCTGCCTCCATCCTCCTCCTGTTGTGCATAGGAAAGAAACCTAACAGGAGGAGGATGGGGGACCGTGAGCCTCACTGGACTAGTCTCCCTCAACTGAGGTGCGGGTTGGGTATTCCTTTGAGCGGGGTACTGACTGCCATCACAGCTGAGACTTGCAGGTCTGTCACTACACTTTGCCCTTAGTGAGGGGTGGCAGAGTACTTTAAATTTGGGCATCTGAGCGCTGTGTTCAAAGGCATTAAAAAAGCACTGTACATGTTACAGCTGATTTTATAAATCAAACATTGTCTTCACAGGGGCCATGGACTAGCAAAATGTGAGCTTTCTTTGGACTTTCAGACTTGTATGCCTTTCTTTAGTTTTTAAGATTAACTAAGACATGTTGATACATCAGCACTGTGTCTCATAGTTCATTGGGATTATGCATTGTAAAATATTGCTGTCTTCTAGGTATACCTTGACTAGGAAACTGGTGTAAGCCATGCCCAGATGGCAGCAGCCCTTCCATTGTATGAGCGTTGATACTTGTCCTGTACACAATTACAGCAGGAATATTATGATCAGTGAAACACCACTGTTTCCTATGGTATCATTTTAAGTTGACTAGTGGCAAGCAGTGGCCCAAGATGAGTGGTGGAAAAGATAATTGATAAATGTGGTCATTACCAGGCCATGTATACAAATTATATGGACAAAGTATGTGTAGGAGTAGATGTGTAAAAAGCAGTGACAGGATCTGTACAAAAAATGTGGAGTTCACTCCTGCAGAATACCTGCTATGGCTTAAGCCACACTTTTTGAATATTTTTTTCATAGAATGTGGATGAGATTTCAACTGTAAAATCTGGCAGATCTTCAATCTTGAGTTCCTTGGAAAATTGGTCCCAAAAATAGCCAAAATGTTTATAAGGTGGGGCCATCTTAAACATAAAAATGCTGGTCAGTATATGGCAACCACACAGAATTAGAGAATAGTATATAAATGTTTATTTTCTGTGATTTACTTTGCTTTTTACAATATAGAAAGATCTTTCAATAGTTCTAGTAAATATAAATTTGTTGGTTATTCTACTTTTTAGATGTACACAGAACTAGAAAAAGGTTTTCCGAATATTCAAAGCGAAAGAACAATGATTTACAACATCAGGCATGTTTTATGGAACAGGATTAAAAAAAATAAAATGTAGAAGTCTTGGCTACATCAAGCAGTAGTGCTTAGGATAGCCATAGACACAAGGCCTGTTGTCTATGGTACTAAGATTGCTCTTAAGGAATTCTGCCCTCAGACTGAAACTTCTTTCAAGAGTTTGATTCTCAGCTGGTAGTAAATGTACACTACTTCCCTGTGAACAATTGTTCTGATAAAAGGGAATGGAGAGTTGTAGACGTTAATTATATTGGGGAAAGTTGTCACACCTATGACCAGCTACAGTACCACATTCATGGAAGGTAGTAGATCGGCATTAAATGTGACAGTTGCACCTCAATGATATCATTTTACATACCCTATAAGACCTCCTGCATGATGCAGAGTTCCCCTGAATGCAGCAAGCCTAAATATGTTTAAATAAGCCCTCCACCTCTGTAAAGGGATTGTCCTATAACACAAGATGGGACATAAGTGTCTGATTAGCGGAGTCCTATACTCCCTGTGTAAATGGAGCAGTAGACACTAATGCATGTCCACAACTCCACCTCGAAAGGACTGCCAGAGATAGGGCTTGTACTCTATGTCCAGCAGCCCCATGGCTCACCCCCACCACCGGTCCTGGGGCTAGAAGATTAAGGGCTTGACAAATTAATACAATGTTAGGAGTAGATAATGACCCCATTCCCAAAAGTGGAATTGAACCCAAACAGCCTTGTCATAAAAAAGTGAGGTTGTGCTGGATTTACATGGCTTAACCTGTCCGGAAATTATCAGAATGAAGGTGTTCCTTTCCAATAACTGCCTGCTCATCATCGGCGCAGGATCCTCTCCACTGTATCAGGATGAGTGGCTACTGTAATCGCTCATACATTGTTTCTGGGCAGCAGACTGCTGTTTATACAACACCATCTGCTGCCCAGAAACAATTCCAGGGGCGCAGCATGCTTTGACCCCATTCATTTCTATGACTGAATTGCTACACTGCAATCATTGGCCCTGAGACAACTGTGAAGCCCCAGCTTTATGTAGTAATCTGCACGTACTTGTGGTCATTATGGTGGGACGCTTACCCATTCACAGTTCAGGTCTGACTTCTTGATAAAGGAAAAATCAACCTCACTTATTTACTGGAACATCATATTAGAAAGTTGTTTTTTGTTTTTTGTTTTTATCACAAGTGGTGCTCAGAACAAGAGAAGAATCACATAGGCTGAGTTCACACCAGCGTTCAGCCTTCCCATTTTTCTGCTGTTACAGGAACAGAACTAATTCAGCAAATAACTGAGCCAAACTTAGCCTATGGATCCCATAGACTATAATGGGGTGTTAGGTTTCCGCTCAGATGAAGATTTTTTTGAAGCAGAAACACTTTAGTCTCCGCTTCAAGAATCGAATGGAAAACTAACAGACCCAATTATAGTCTATAGGGTCTGTAGGCTCCGTTATATGCAGAATCCGTTTCTATTGTTCCTATAACGGAGCAGAGGAACAAAGCCTGAACGCTGTCAAATTTAACTTGCATTTTTTTTCTGGTGTTTTAAAATCCTATAGATAATTCAGGAAAAACAAGCTTAGAGCATGCACAGATACCAACACTTTGTAATGTGTTTTATATGTCAAAATAAAATAAAAATTAACAATTGGCTGCAGAGCACTGACATCATGGCAAAACAGTGTTTTGCTTAGGCCCCATTCACACGACCGTAAGTGTTTTGCGGTCCGCAAATTGCGCATCCGCAAAACACGGATACCGACCATGTGCGTTCCGCAATTTGCGGACCGCACATGGCTAGCGCTATATAGAGAATGCCTATTCTTGTCCGTGCTTGCGGACAAGAATAGGACATGCTCTATATTTTTTGTGGCGGAACGGAACAACGGATGCGGACATCTTTTGCGGCCCCATTGAAAAGAATGGGTCCGCACCCGATCCGCAAAATTGCGGAACGGATGCAGATCCATTTATACGGTCGTGTGAATGGGGCCTTAAGAAAAAAAGTCTGTGAAACCAGATTTAAGGGTGTGCAGCCACACTTGCGCTGCTTTTGGTTCAATCTTATACTCTTTTACTTGCGTGTTTTTTTGCCTGCTCCCCTCCTCCCACCTATGGATGAAAAAGTGCCACTTAAAAAAAAAAGGTCTATGGAAGAAAAAAATGCCAGAGCATGCTGATGTGAAAAAGGAAATAAAAAAAAAATGCCTGTTTATCCTGAGTTCAGTATTTTCCATATTCTTACTATGCGACATTAGGAACTGTCACTTTTTTGTCTAAAAAAAATACCAGCAGAAAATAGCTGCAAAGCCCTTCAAAAACACAAGAAAACTGCAACCAGCTTTGGCTGCTTTCATGTGGTTTTTTTTTTTTTTTTTTTTTTTTTTTTTAAATACCAGCAACCTTCAGCACTCCAGATGCTGTGAAACTGGATCAGACCTATGAACCCTTACTGCACTACTCTTGTAACTCCCATAGAAGTGAAAGGAGGATTCTGGGAGTTCTGTAGTTTCAGAACAGCTGAAGGGGTTGATGATACCTGGTATATGGGAATATGAAATGCAGGACACCAAAGCTTTTTTTTGTGGTGGTATTTTGTCTTTCTTGCTTTTCTTCAATAACGGAGCATGCTTTCGCTGCAGCATTTTTCAGGCATTCTAACAATACCCCTTCTCTGTAATCGAAAATGATGTAAAGGTATTGGTAAGAGACCATGGGGGAGAATTATCAAAACTGGTGCAGACGAAAACTTGCTTAGTATTTGGTTGCTATGGGCAACTATCTTTCATTTTTTTCAGAGCTCATTTGTAAAGTGAAAAGATTACGGTAATTGATTGGTAGCTATTGGTAAGAAACCAGTTTTTACCGTTCAAAAAAAAAAAAAAAAAAGCCAAAAAGGCTACAAATGACCTAACAGTGGTAGATGAGAAGTGAGAAGTTTGGTTCAGTCTTTCCACGCATGAATTTAGCACTTTTTGCTGTTGTTTTTTAGGCTTTTTTAATGCCTTTTTTTTTTCTAAATGGCTGTGTGAACAGCATTTTTTTAATCCTATAGTAAAAGGACCAGAGATACAACATACTGCGTTTTTGAAATGATGGCATGAAAAAAAAAAAAGCGACCTAATTAACAAAAATGGCAGTAGCAAAAATAAAACAAACAAATTTTATATTTCCTGTAGATCTTCAGCTAAGTACTTGAGGTAGTGTTTTTGCATAAAAAACACTGCCAAAGCCACAAAAGTGCAAATCATGACATTAAATATAGACGTGTGAAAGCAGCCCTAAAGAGGACCTTTCACAAAAGAAAAAAAAAAAACCTGAAATTAAGTACCATTACAAGCGAGTTACGCTTCGCAGGTGCCGCTCGAACTTTTCTTTTTTTTCCAATGCCCCTCAGCTGCCCCCGTTCTGTTTTCATGCCCTGTATGCTAATAGATAGCATTGATACAGGGATGTGAGGCCCCAGTTGCTTCTCAGTGGGCATCTTGTTCTCCCTAGCTATGAACTGTCCAATCGCAGCGGTCACAGCTAGGGAGAAGGGGAACAGCTTTTTCACCCTAGCTGTGATGTCCGCAGAGATTGGACCGTACCACAGCCAGGGAGAAGGATTTGTTCACCGAGAAACCCTGGTGTCTCCTCCTCCTTGTACCGATACTGTCTATTAGCATACAGAGTGCAAAAACAGAACGAGGGCAGCCGAGGGGCATTTGGAAAAAAAAAATAAAAATTTATAGCAGCACCAGAGGAGCGTATCCCACTTGTAAAGGTACTCGGTATAACAAAAGAAAAACAGTGAAAAGGTCCTCTTTAAAAGGGGGTTTCTGGGACTTAGGATAGGTGTATGGAGCTGTGGTGTTCTTACTCTGTGCAACTGTTAGAGCTCATTCACATGACCGTATGAATGAGTCCACATCCGTTCCGCAATTTTGCGGAATGGGTGCAGACCCATTCATTTCAATGGGGCCACAAAAGATGCGGACAGAACACTGTGTGCTGTCTTCATCTGTTGTTCCGTTCCACAGTCCCGCAAAAATATTGAGTATATTCTATTCTTGTCAGCAATGGCGGACAATAGGCATTTTCTATGACAGTGATGGCCATGTGTGGTCCCAAATTGAGGAACACACACAAGCCAATATCCGTGTTTTGTGGATCGGTGGGGTTGCCGGGTGTTGGACCCAAACCAATCACACTGATGCTCTAGCCTATGGATAAGTCATCAACATGTAAGGAGTATCCTCTACTTATCCTATGTCACCTCAGTTTGTCGCACAATAAAACTGCTATCCTGTATTTCAAAATCACAAGCCGGAGTTTGTCTTATTATATGAATTCGGGGTGGGAACCCTACTCCGAGCCACAACAGTAGTATCCGTCAAGTGTATCTACCACCTCATTAATACATTGATTAGTGCTCTTAAAATCACTCATGGAAACAATCAAGGATTACACAAGCCAGAAGCCACCACTAGAGGTCACTATAATAATCCCACAGCTATATATTCTAGATGAACTAAATGACCAGTAAATTATTTTTTTGCTTCTCTGCATTTCAGCAGCCATACATGGATGTGTCTGTATGACTGTCTTTTATGTGGGAGAAATTGTATAATCTATTTTTTGGGTTTGGGGAGTATTTTGAATTTTGTTTTTGCTGTTCAAATATTTTGCACCATTCATGTTTTACGCTACATAGCTGATAAGTTAATTGATCAGGTTATTAGGTGTGAATACCTAATGTGTAGGGGTTTGTTTGTATAATAAGATGTATTGTATACAGAAGAATGCCTTTTTATAGATTTTTGCACACTGTCCATTGCATTGGTTAGAGCTGTATTTAAAACCACATTATGGGAATGCTATTTTAAGCTTATACTAGCATACACTTGTAAACTAATATGTCTCAAACAACAGGATTACTGCACAGACAGCTCTGCTTGGCGGTGGTTCCTGGAGTCAGACCCCAATCTGATATAGATGACCCATCCTGAGGATAGGCCATCAATATCAAAATCTCAGAGAACCCTTTTAAGAGCACTAATAAGGTATAGTCTCTCCTTTATCCCATATATGCATTATTTGGTTGAGCTATCCTCAGGATAGGTTATGGATTTCAGATCAGTGGGGGTCCAACTACTTGGATGAGGCCTCTTCATAGTATAACAGGCACAGCGTTCTCCCCCGTATAGCCACTGTGCATAGTACTACAGAAGAATCCTATTCATGTGAATGGGACTGATAAACTTGAGGCCATAGCCCCTTCCAACAGCTGATCTGGGGGGATCTGGATTCCCCCACCTCTGATTTTTTTTATTTTGAATTTGAGTTTCCCACATTTGTGAAAATCTCAGGAGTCAGCATACTGTGATAGATGAGCTTTACCATGTGAGAATCGCCTTAGTACTATTGATCTGATAAGTCATTAATATTTAAGTCCTGGAAAACCCTTTAATTGCAAGTGTCGTGGCCCCTTCGTTGAAAAAGCAGATGAGGATCAATCACGTTCTGAATAAGTGAGGTTGAAATTCTTTTTAAACAAGAAACCAGGTATAGTTAAAGCTAAGCCTTAAAATGGGATTCGAGATGAGCGAATCGATTTATCTCATTAGCCAGACATCCTCACCAGTGAAGGAGAAGAAGTCCCTGCCCTATGATTGGCAGGGCTGGATATCCCGCTAGCCCCTCACAGGTGAATAAGACAAACCAATTCACTCATCTCTAAATGGGATTATGATTATGGCATTCATCACTGTAACAGCCAATCATCAGCAAATTGCTGTGACAGCTTTACCATTTGCAATTAGTTTTATAAATTAAATCTGCAGAGACTGAATACAAACCTCTTAAAGATTTGGGCTTTGTTCCACTTTAAATAAAAATGGGTCAATGTAACTATTAGAAAAATACATATACTAGGAAAAGCATTAGTCGCACCTTAATTTCACAAGCCAAAAAGGGAGTATACATAATCTACAACTGCATTTTAAAATTCACTTTTTCTGCACAAAGTATAAATACAAATCACAAATAGGTGCAAAAGTGGGAATTAAGCACAGACTATGTACAATACTAATAGCTGATGCGCTACAAAACACATACACAATGCAAAGTCCATCAGATAATCTACACGCTAATTTACATTTATACATTTGCAACAGACATAGAAAATGATCACACAAGACGATGGGAGAAACTAGAGATCGGCCGTTTTAACTTTCCCTTTAACTTTCCAGAAAGGTGGTGTCAAGTTTATAAGCACAAGGTTAAGGTTTATGGACAAAAGGTCTTCAAAACGTGATCTGTGGATGATGTAAGTGCTCATATTCCTAAAGGTTGCCTCAACTTTATTAATCTGGAATTCTGATTCTACTGCAGACTTTATGATGAGAACGATTAGAATACATGATAACAGTCCTTCCTTACTACAGTCTGGACACTGCCCCCTTGGTTCTTCTTTGAAGGACTCTGCCACTACTTTAATTATTTATGATATGTTCACCATTTTAAAACCAGCATATTAATCTTCAACCAGTCTGAAACCATGCTGGCTCACTAGTGTGCATTCACACGTGGCAGAAATTTCTAAGAAAAAGGTTGGAAACCCTGAGTTGATAAATCCACCACACCACTAAGCTAGTACCTACTTAGCTCATCCGTGCAGAGTTATGTTCTGTATGTATTTCCAAATGGGTGAGGACAACTGCTGCCTGAGACTTTAAACTATTACCCAAGGCCTAAATTATTGATCGCCTATCCTTAGGACAGGTCATTAATATCAGATCGCAGGGGTCTAACTTCCAGCAGCCCACCGATCGACTCATTGGAGATCTTCATTGTATGCCAGGCACAATGCCCAATGAAGAGGCTAGGAGTCAAACGCCTGCCAATCTAATATTGATGACCTATGCTAAAGATAGCTCATCAATATGTAAACCCTAGAAAACCACTTTAGAAGTATAACAGGCCGCAGAAGACCAAAGTGGACAGATCACATAACTATCAGAGTGAGGCTGCCTCCACTCACATTCAGTTTTTAACCAGCATTTGCATTATCTCCCCAGACTGCTGAATGCTTTAGGCCCCATGCACATGGTCGTTACCATGCGGTCCCCAATGCAAGGGCAACGTTCGTGCGGCTGCTGCAGACGGATCCATAGATCTATGATCTATCTGCACCGCAAAAAAATTGTCAAGTGAATGGGTCCGCATCCGTTTGCGGGCCTCAATATAGGCACGGCTGGGCAACGGCCAGGTGCATGAGGTCTTAGTGATATTCACAGATAAATGTACAGAATACATATGGGTTTGTACCGAATAGCAGATATATGTATAAGGCCTCATGCACACGATCATATCTGCTTTGAGGTTCGCAAATCTTTTTAAGTCAATGGGGGAGATTTATCAAACTGGTGTAAAGTAGAACTGGTTTAGTTGCCCATAGATTCCACCTTTCATTTTTGACAGCTCCTTTGGAAAATAAAAGGTGGAAGCTGATTGGTTGCTATGGGCAACTGAACTGGTTCTACTTTACACCAGTTTGATAAATCTCCCCCAATGGGTTGTGGTGTGCATTTTGCATTCGTATGATCTTTCTGCATGCTTTATGTGTGTTCTGCAAAAAGATAGAACATGTCCTATACTTGACCACAACATGTCGACTACTGAAATCAATGGGTCTGCAATGTAGCCATATTTTGTGGATCCGCGATGTGTGGACCACAAAGCAGATACGGTCGTGTGCATGAAGCCTTACAGCATTTCCATTTAAAAAAAAAAAAGATAGCATTAGTGGTTATGTTACAACCTCTTCATTCTGCTTAGGTCCTCCATGAATTCTAGAACAATTCGACCTCACTCTGCAATTGGGTGCCACTTTATCATTCAGATTCTGTAGTATGAACTTAATGATACCAAGATATTATAAAATATTTGCTACTGGTCATGTTACATCAGCATTATCCGGGCAGGAGGTTGACTAAAATCTGTATATGCAGGAAGTAGGATCCTAGAGATCTTGCCCTCAGAAGGTATTCACTTGATATAATCCCCAAAAAACACAGCAGTATCCAAATTAATATAATCCATACAAAAATTTTTTAGACTTAACACAAAAGTCATCCATATGTTCTTCCAAACGCTGCTGAACAGGAACATATGAACCATATTCTGGTCTTGTGCTTCTGCCATGACATTGGCAACATGGAAACACTCAGCAATGTCTACCAACCTCACTGTAAGCTTGCCACCACGGTGGCATTTCTTACTGCACCTTTTATCAAATTCTAGTTTAAAAAAAAACAACAAAAAAAAACCAAAATAACCTCCATTACTATGTTGTCGAAGCGTTTCCCGGGAGCACAGAATTTTTGAACTTACCATTTCAGACTGAAAGAAATAAAGGTTGTCTTATAGAAGAAGGTGAATGAAAACCTTAAAAATAATTGATCAAATTAGGAACATGACAAGGAAAATGAGAAACGATTCTGGATTCACCAGTGGGGCGTCGTCATCTGTACAGGGTTCGAAGAGAGGAAAAAGTCAACTTCAAGACTTAAAAGTACTGCTTCTCATAAAATCGATTTTTATGTTGCTATATTACATTTAGCCGGTCACTGCCTGGGCATTAGGACTCGTCTGTGTACGCACTTCAGTATGCTGTGGCATACACTCCGTGAAAGCGCGCTCTCCATTTCGTAGCCCACAGTAACTGGTCACTTGTGCTAGTCCCAGGCCTTATGTTCAACAGCTCATAGAACAAGGGTCACTTTTTGCTTTTCCTGCAGAGTTAATTACCCTCATCAAGCAACGGCCAAACTCCTCTAAGATCATCCGCTCTGTGGCAGCTTTGGATTTTGAGAGTTTTTCTCCTTCTTCAGCCTGGGCCAATAAACATGCACATGTAGCCTCAGCAACTTCCTTTGTGACAAATGTGAACGGTAACCTAAAAAGAATGCAAAGGTCTTTGTAAGCAAAACATTTTAAATATACTGCAACTGATGCATTTATCCCCTTACTGCCACAGCCAGTAAAACACTTTATCAAAGAGCCACAACATTTTCAAGCATCATGTTACAGAGCAGGAGGAGCTAGGCAGAATGATGTGGGGGAGAGTTTTTAGACAGGTGCAAAGGAAAACTGTCTTAGATGCCCATAGCAACCAATCAGATTCCACCTTCCATTTTCCAAAGACAATCGGAAAAATTAAAGGTGGAACCTGACCGATTGCTATGGGCAACTAAACTAGTTTTCATAAACCTCCCCATATAGTTTTATATGGGAAATTATTCAGTAATTCGTAATTTATATGTTTACACAAGGGAGATGTTATCAGTGATTGATAGCATTCTTTGTGTAAGTGAGTATACATAGATAGCTGTCAGTCACTGATAGTTGTACACAGAAGAGGTGTTATCAGTGATTGATAGCTATGTACACACACTTAGGCTACTTTCACACTAGCGTTAGCACGGATCCGGCACCTAAAGGGTGCCAACGGATCCGTGCTAATGCTATACATGTGTGGAGCCGGAGCAGCGCTCCGGCCCCACACATGACACACATTGAAACAAGACACAGACATACATACATACTCACATACTCCAGGGACGCCGGCAGAACGTCTTCACGCGCCTCCTGCGCGCAGTGATGACGATTCCCCACAGCGCCCTCTGCTGGGCGCAGTGGGGAAACGTCATAGCTGCGCGCAGGAGGCGCGTGAAGACATGCTGCCGGCGTCCCTGGAGTATGTGAGTATGTATGTCTGTCTGTCTGTCTGTCTGTCTGTCTGTCTGTATGTATGTATGTAAGACGGATCCGGAATGACCCCCCATTGGAAATCAATGGAGGACAGATCCGGATTACTGGTGTGTCCACACCAAACGGATCCATCCCCTTTGACTTGCATTGGGGGTCATTCCGGATCCGTCTTGGTGCGGATGCCTGGACCGGAGAGCAAACCGCAGCATGCTGCGGTTTGTTCTCCGGTCTGAAGACGGAACGGAATGCTTTCAGGAGCATTCCGTTGTCTTCAGTTCAGTTTTGTCCCCATTGACAATGAATGGGGACAATACTGAAGCGTTTTTTTCCGGTATTGAGCCCCTATAACGGAACTCAATACTGGAATTTAAAAACGCTAATGTGAAAGTAGCCTAACACAGAGAATGCTATCAATCACTGATAACACCTCTTCTGTGTACAGCTAGCAGTGACTGACAGCTATCTATGTATATACACTTACACAGAGAATGCTATCACTGATAACACCTCCCCTGTGTACAGCTAGCAGTGACTGACAGCTATCTATGTATATACACTTACACAGAGAATGCTATCACTGATAACACCTCCCCCGTGTACAGCTTTCTATATATACACACTTACACAGAGAATGCTGTCAGTCACTGATAGTTGTACATGGGGGAGGTATCAGTCATTGATAGTATTCTCTGTGTATGTAAGGCTACTTTCACACTAGCGTTTTTAAATTCCGGTACTGAGTTCCGTCATAGGGGCTCAATACCGGAATAAAACGCTTCAGTTTTGTCCCCATTCATTGTCAATGGGGACAAAACTGAACTGAAGACAACGGAATGCTCCTGAAAGCATTCCGTTCCGTCTTCAGACCGGAGAACAAACCGCAGGCATCCGCACCAAGACGGATCCGGAATGACCCCCAATGCAAGTCAATGGGGACGGATCCGTTTGGTGTGACACACCAGTAATCCAGATCTGTCCTCCATTGACTTGCAATGGGGGGGTCATTTCCGGATCTGGCTACAGAGATACATACATACACACATACACACATACATACATACTCACATACTCCAGGCAGGGACGCCGGCAGCATGTCTTCACGCGCCTCCTGCGCACAGCTATGATGTTTCCCCACCGCGCCCAGCAGAGGGCGCTGTGGGGAATCGTCATCACTGCGCGCAGGAGGCGCATGAAGACTTGCTGCCGGCGTCCCTGCCTGGAGTATGTATGTATGTATGTATGTATGTTTGTCTGTGTCTTGTCCCAATGTCTATGTCAACATGTGTGGGGCCGGAGCGCTGCTCCGGCTCCACACATGTATCAGCGGCAGTACGGATCCGTCGGCACCCTTTAGGTGCCGGATCTGTGCTGCCGCTAGTGTGAAAGAGGCCTAAGTATGTATACATAGATAGCTGTCAGTCACTGATAGTTGTACATGGGGAGGTATCAGTAATTGATAGCATTCTCTGTGTAAGAGCTAGGAAATCTACTCCAAGTCAATTATGGTAACTGTGTTTTGTAATCAATTTTTACACTGACTGCATGTAATAGGACAGGAAGAGCTGAGCCCATTAATATATAGTTTTGTAGTAAAATTTTTTGTAATTTATGCATTTACATCTCTGCCCTTTCTGACCTCAGTTGTATAGGGGGTAGTCTTATCCGGGTACTAGAGCCTCCTTTCAATTGTTGTAATCACTTGCCTATATAATCACTACATTCACACATTTGATTCCAACAACCCCTTGGTGAGTTATTTTTTAATCAATGAGTGTCCAAGTTTCCCACAAAACTATATATCAATGTCCTCAAACTCCTTCCTGCACTACATTTTGTGATGACAGGTCCTCTTTAATGTACTGCTTCGCTTTCAGGACACTGAAATGAGGATGTGAAAGCTTCATCCACATGTACCATGCTGTAATTTGGTGCAGCTCTTCAGTGCGGACCACAATGTCTGTACTTTGCCTTTCAGGACTGTCACCTCTCCTGACACGTCTATTTTAATAACTACTTGCAGTCCACGTGTTGTATTGATCCTGGAGGAATCTTTTCATTTGGAAGTTAATGACTAACTTGACAGTCTCCAAGAGTCTAACTGGGTGTTGCCGGTTGGGGGTGTGTACAGGTACAGTTTAAGTCTATCCATTCAGTGCTGTGTAGGGACACACCCACAACTGCTAAAACCCATTTGAACTATAATGTGCTTGCTTGACTAATTTCTGAAGTCCCAGAGAAGTAAATATGTGATAACCTCTTCACTGTTGCCATTTAGAAATAGGGTCTTGATCTCGAGACAGATGTGGGACCCACATCTGTTAGACTTTTATGGCATAGTCCATGGATATGCCTTAAATGCCTAGATGGGACAGCTCATTTCAACTTTTAGGCTAGTGAACTCTTGGAGAAATGTACAATGTGATTTTAATAAAGTCGAAGATGAGACAAATACAGAAGGGAAATTATAATTTTGAATCTAATCAAGGAACAAAAGGAATTAGTAAAAAAAAATAAAAATCACTCACTTTCCTCCTCCACTTGTAAGGGATGGCGCTGGTCTTGTGAGCAAGTCAGAGATCTGAGAAGACAATTTCGTTTTGGCTGCGGTTTGCTGTTGCACCCTCACTTCTGCGGCATCAGCTAGGTGCATTAGAGTCTTGCGTTCTGGGCTCTCCTCAAAATTTTTGCAACCTATGCACTTGCATATTGAGGAGCACATAATTTTAGCCTGGGGAAAATGTGCATAAATTAAAAAAATATATATATAAATGAAAACGGACAGCTATGATGAAATCTTACCTTTTTTTAGACTTACATATTAGAGATGTGTATATAACAAAAGTTTAGAGACAAAAACAGTATCGGACCCCTGCAGGGTAATACCGAAAACATGTCTTTACTTCTAAAGTAATTGCTGCCACAACAAAGTAGAAATAAATACCAATATCTCTGTATAGTACAACAGACATGAATTACGAAAATGTACGCATGTACTTTAACCCATTCCTGCACTGCACCATAGTGCTCTGTCATGGGAAATGTATACAAACTGCTATACTATTACAGCGCAGTGAGGCCATGAGCTAAGGGACTGTGGACAAGGGCCACCACCATCGCCTAGGAGTGAACTCCAAAAAGCCCTCATATACCTATGTCAATGGAAAATTTAAAAAAAGGTATGGCTTTTGAAATGTGGAGTTGAAAAAAAAACAAAAGAATTTCCAAAAAGTCCAAAACAAAGTTTTCCAGCCTTTTCACGTTTTTGGACTCCTTCATCCCTGCTGCATCTGTGGAAGAAGCACAATTACCTGCTCCCTGTTCATGTGACCTAGTGACATCCCGCTCAGGGTACACATCACAGCTGCAGCCAGTCACTGACATAACTGATCCCTGTCCGTGGCGGCAGTCTACAAGTGAGAAATGGAGTGCAGCTCCACAGGTTCAATGGCTCGGGACGGAGACAAAAAGTGTTAAAAAGCTGCAGAAGCCTTTTAAGGGACTGCCTGGTATAATTTAAACTCAGACTGTAGGTAGCATTGCTCACCAGTGATATGTGACGGCCGAGGCCAGTGATTGGCTGCAGCGGTCTCCTGACCGAGAATGGGTACCTGTCACTTCCGATCTACCAGAGACCTCTAGGAGCCGTGGCGCTGAGACTGAGGACATTTTAAAATTATGTTTTACATTTTTTGGACACAGTCTTGCCTACAGTCTGAATTTAAAGGGGTTGTCCCACCACAAACATGTCTGGTGAATGTCCAACCACAGGGACCCCATCCTGATCACGGTGAAGCCCCTGAGAGATGAATGGAGCAGTAGTGCACATTCATGACTGCCGCTCTATACAAACATGGGAACATAAGACCTCTGTTTTTGTGATCGGTAGGGCCCTGCCAATCAGACACTTGGAGATACGTGTGTTGGGACAAACCCTTTAACTTCTAGTCTGCTAGTAGTTCAATTATTAGTCCCAATGGAGACAACAACTGATGGGAGTAAGGACAATCCTTATACCAAATATGTTGACGCTAAACAGGAAATCAATACAACGAGACCGATGTGTTTCACTGAGTAACATTTCCATAATAGCTGACATTTATATAGCAGGAAGAAGCATCTTTACCTCGTAGCATTCACAGTAGTTCTTTAAGCATCCCGACCTCTTGCAATTGCAGCCTTTACTATGTCGTCGGTCAGATTCTCCTTCCTTTCCTTTGCCAATTTTTGGTTTAAATGCTTCAGGATTTCTGTCTAAACACGCCTGGTAACCCAAGGAAAGCAAAGGGAAAACATTTTCACAATGTTTGTGCATACTATAGTTAGTAAAATACAGGGAGCACAGCTTCTGTATTCTGTTTTTTCTAACCTTGATAGCCTTTTGCCGCTCATTCTCATGCTCCAGGTTGTTGTAACAGTTTGTGCAATTGCAGTTGTTGCAAAACTCTCCGTTGGCAAAACAGTCACAATATCTGAAAAAGACAGAAAATGTCTCCCATGAGACGGCGTAAACCAAAAGGGCCTACTGGTTTTAACACTGAAGTAACAACCCCGTGATTATACAGGTTTACCTAAGGTTATGTTCACAGATCCGACATGTATTCTCCAAAGGTCGCAATAATGCCTCTAAAAGGGTCAAAGACGCCTGCACAGGCAATTGTACTGTAAAAAAAAAAGTCTGATGCGTATTAAAGGGGTTCTCCGAGTTATATATATATATATATATTGATGAGCTATCCTCAGGATAGGTCATCAATATCAGATCGGCGGGGGTCCGACACCCGCACCCCTGCCGATCAGCTGTTTGAAGAGGAGGCGCGCGCCGTATCAGCGCTGCCTCCTCTTCACTGTTTACATGCTGGCCGTAACGGGGGTAGTGGTGAGTAGGTGTAATTACACCTAACTGCCCCATTCATTTCTATGGAAGGATTCTTCTCATAGAAATGAATGGGGCAGTGAGGTGTAATTACACCTACTCACCACTACCCCCGTTACGGCCAGCATGTAAACAGTGAAGAGGAGGCAGTGCTGATACGGCACGCGCCTCCTCTTCAAACAGCTGATCGGCGGGGGTGCCGGGTGTCGGACCCCCGCCGATCTGATATTGATGACCTATCCTGAGGATAGATCATCAATATATATAATTCGGAAAACTCCTTTAATACGCAGAGACTTTCCCTGATATTAATGAGCGCGGTGTGAACAAGCATTTATATATTATTATAATTGCCAGTAATTTTATGTAAGACAGTTTGTATATGTAAAGATACAGGTTACCGAAATGCTGCTGAACTCCTTCCATCCAGCTTCCTGATGATTACATGTCAGCAGTACCGGGGGCGGTGAGGGGAAGATGAATAGGAGACGTCCAGCAGCAAATTGGTCCGGGTGGATGGCAGCAACTCATAGGAGCGGTGGATGGGCGGCACTGACCTTAGCCTCTGGCACGTGGCTAGTATGACCACTAAAAATGCCTGAGGAGGGGAGGTCATTCTAAACAAGTGGCGGTGTCAAGACTCAGGACAGGAGAGTTTAGCAGTGGTGGTGCCGTGTGGAACAGCACTTCATTATATCTCCTGAGTTCTCCCTTTGCTGCTGCTCGACTCCCACTGTCCACCAATTAATCTGCTTTTTTCTGTCCTCTGAGCCCAGCTTCTATTACAATTGCATTACATTAGCCCATCATCGCTATCCCCAGAAGGAGCTGGAATTTAGGGCTGCTGCTGTGACTGCACCAGCATGCCCTGGCTGAGCAGCTGAGCCTCTCATACTGAGGGATAGAACAGCTGCTCAAGCAGGTCACGCTGGTGCTGCATAGTCAGGATGTTATGTTTGCCTCAACCAGTTTACATCATGTTTGGGCTGCACAGTCATGTAGCTGAGTTATAAGTGTCCTATCCGCACTAAAGACCTGGAGATATTTCTGCACTTCTCTGTCATCTCATAAGTAGACATTGGATCTAAAGAGCAGAACAGCTCACTGTGGGGACAATCATGGTGCAGATGTAGTACTGGAGATGTAAAGCACTGATAACTTGGCTGCCTGTGTAGTCCAAACATGATGTGGACTGATTGAGGTAGACATAACATCCTGACTACACTGCACCAGCATGCTCTGGCTGAGCAGCTGAGTCCTTGATAGTTTTTCTGTCCCTTGAATCAGGTTCCAAAGGTTCAGCCAGGGTGTGCTGGTGCAGTCAGGATGGTACATTTGCCTCAGCATTTTTGGCTGCATTTTATTTAAAAGATAATGGGAAAACATGAGTTTTTAAATGGAGAAAGTCAGCTAAATTTAAAATAATCTAAATTTGCTATTTATGGATAAAAGACAGTTCTAGAGTAGTAATGGTCCCCTGCATGAATAGCAACCTCTTAATATGCCTATGTATCATTTGTTTGAATTACTGCAAATTTCGTAGTAAAAAATACTTCTCAACAATGCTAAGAGGTGTATTTTCACTATTTCAGAAAAAATGTAGTGCGACCTCTGCCACCCTCCACCTCCCAATGGTTTAACATATGTGATCATATCTATAGGCCTATACCATGCCATTCCGAGACCCACGGATAAAAATACAGAAATGTCTCTCAGAGTTGATACTCCTTTGCCTCCCATTGGATGCTGCTGTGCCCATTTAGGTAAAGAGCGACCTCCATTTATAGACATGGTCTTCTCTTCAGATGCACCCCCTTCTTCCCACCCGTTCCGCAATCCTAACCTTCCATTTGTCTCCTACCATTCTCATTTCTTTTTTTTTTTTCATTGCATGTTATGTTTTTGCTATATATGCTTTAAAAGACAAGGCTTAAAAGCGATGTACACCTTTGGGGCTTAATTATTGCATTGTACTTATTTTGAGCTTAATTTAAAAAAAATAATTTTTTATTAAAAACATGGAGCCCTTTTTCTTTACAGAGCTGAAATGCCCTAGTAGCACCCTTTGAATTTTCTGTCTTTTCTGTCGGACCAGGAGCTGATGGGTTCTTTATCTCTGCTCTCTGACCTTATAAACACTCTTTATAGCTCAGTTCTTATCTTACAGATAGGAGTGTGGCTTAAATTAGTGTTTATGACCTCTTATTAGTTTAGAGATAACATTTGTTAGATGACCAGAACAAAGTGAAAGTGAAAATACCAGTGTCACAGCTAAAAAAAAAAACAAAAAAACAGTTAACCCTTTGTGACAGAATAGCTCAATATTTTTAATAAATGCCAAATGAAAAAATGATTTTTAGCCACCGCTTGCGACGACTGTTTTTAATTATCTGACATTAATAAAAATGCTTGGTTTTTATTTTCAATCACTACGTAAGCAAGCAATGTCGCCAATGTAATATTACACTTACTGGAATGATTATGCAATCTACCTACTTACAATTTCAAGCATAACGACTTTGTGCAGTTGCATGGCTTTCTTGGACGACTTGTTGCTTCAGAAGACATTATGCTAAAACCAAGACGACAACAAATTTGATTAAATAAAGAGTGTTTCTAAAACAGCTAATAAAGCTATGTAAATTCAATAAATAGCACCAGGTTAAACTAAGCAGGGAAGCCTACAAGGAAGAGGAAGGTTTGTTATTTTCTCTACAGCCAATCAGTGATGCTCCAAAATTATTAATGGTAAATAATATACTTAGAGGGGGTTGATTTATTTTTCCATCACATTATACACTGCTGGTATCTAGGGGTTATGACCATCCTATACTCCAACAGCGGTGACCGTGTTTGCATACTATAGGGAAAAGCGCCGGCCTCTCTGGTGGCTGGGACCGCGGGAGTGTGAATAGTATGCAAGCACAGCCACTGCTGCTGGATTACAGGGTGGTCGTAACCATGGAAACAAGCTGTGCATAATGAGATGGAAAAATGAATACCACCAGCAAAGGAGGCAACATGGATAATAACAATACAATAGTAAGTGCCTTGTATTAACTTTCTCTACAAAATAAATGCTATTTGCTGAAGAGAGGGTGTGTGTTCACATATTACTGCATGGAAAATGTAGTTTTACATGCCCCCCTTTATAGGAAAAGGAAGCCCAGCTATTAGGAGAGAGGATTGTAAGAGGGACAGCCCCTGGTTTTCATAAGTGCACTAAAAGCACAAATACTTAAAATGTATGGCATTATCCTATCAATACGTAATAAATGTAACTGGTGGAAAACCTCTATAGGGGGAAAAAAGGAGTAACAAAAACTGATAACTGTGGGATATTGTTCATGTATTTGGCCAGTACAATGACAAAGTTCTTTTTGCCCAACTAATTTAATTTAGCAAACATTTTAGTAAAATGAAAACATATACTGACAGTACAGTAACAGCTATGGCAAATAATTGTATGTCGCTTCTCCTAAATTGCTATAAAAACCAAACAACACTGCACATATTTTGAGAAATCTCTCTCATGTAAAGTGGAATATTTGCCATGGCAACTATCATTTTCTTAATGTCTTCAGAAAAATCACATTTGGAATAGTATGGAGAACATGTCCTACTCACCCATTCAGTGGTAGCCTCGTCTGATTCTGTGAGCCCTGGGCTCCAGATATTCCTGCATTGCTTGCAATAGATACGTAAGACGACTGCTGCAACTTCATAAAAAAAAAAATGTTAAAAATTAGATCCACAATGTGTACACATTTATAAAATAAATTGCACATATGGGCCCATATTTAGTAATGTATATGGACCTAGATTTGGCGTAAATTGGACCAATATGTACCACAACGTGAATATATCTAACACTAGCCGAACAAGGGACATGGCTTTCCCAAACTGGGGCTTTGGCTAATAAGCAACATTTAACACCAAAACTGAGGTAAACGTCTGTCTCATACTGACCAGACAAGTAGTTGGTATAAGTTAGACACAACTGTCTATCCCTGCACCTTATTTCTCATCCAGCCTGATCCCCTGTGATACCTCTGGCGCAGGTCTGTAGGGCCTAAGTTTATGCCATCTATAAGATTAGTAAAGTCCAAGTTTTCTGACACTGGGCAGCACATATCACTCCAGAATTCCTTGTAGTCTTGAATTCATTGTACCCTGCACAGATTCAAGAAATCCTGTGCCAGATGCAGCAAAACATAACTGAGCCTCCTCCATGTTTCACAGTAGGTATAATGTTCTTTGTATGCTTTATTTTTGCATCTGTGAACACAGAGCTAGTGTGACTTCCAAAAAAACAAACAGTCTCGTCTCATCTGTCCAAAGGACATTCAAATTTCAGTCTCGCTTTTTAATGATTTGCTTTCAACAGTGGTTTTCTCCTCGTTCGTCTTCCATCAAGTCTACTTTGGCTAAGACAGCGACAGATGGTGTGATCTGACACTGATGTACCGTGACCTTGAAGTTCACCTCTAATCTCTTTGGAAGTTGTTCTGGGCTCTTTGGTTACCATTCGTATTATCCGTCTCTTCAATTTGTCATCAATTTTCCTCTTGCGGCCACGTCCAGGGAGGTTTGCTACAGTCCTGCAGACCTTAAACTTCTAAATAATATGTGCAACAGTAACAGGAATATCAACCTGTTTGGAGATGGTCTTATAGCCTTTACCTAACATGTTTGTCTATAATTTTCTTTCAAATCTCCTGAGACAACTTAGCTTTGGTCCATGTTCAATGTGGTACCCACCATGATACCAAACAGCACAGTGACTACTTTTCTCCCCTTAGAAAGGCCGACTGACTGACAAGTTTAAAGATACCTGTGATGCTAATTTAAGGACACACCTTAGTTTAACATGTGCCTATGGTTTCATTAGTTTGTTTTATAAATTATTCTGTTGAACTGCAATTCAAAAACAGTGTCTGATTTCCATTAACTGATTTTCAGTAAATTTTTATTTATTACTTTAGGCAGTTTCAAGTTGTTTCAGTGACCATTGTTGTTGTTTTTTCTTTAACGGGAGGGTGACAACAATTCTGTCCACGTGTGTATATGAATGAATGATTAAGTGATTCAACCTAAACTCACAACCAAGTCAAGATCCCACCCTATACTGGTCCTACTGAACTAAACCAAGCTCACCATTAAATGCTATGACAATCTTAACTTCTCTTCAATAGAACTGCAGGGGTTTGTGTGTTACATCCATAAAAAAAAGTTTCCTAAAATGAGGGCGTTTAACATATGTGACAATAGCACGTATATGTTTATAGAGCAGAGATATAATGAAGCAGAGAATGCAGAACTTTCAGGTACAAAGAACTATATGGATGTCCAGACATTTACTAACCTGGGTAACATACTGGGCAGGGAGGACGGCATAACCCACATTTCCTGTGCCTGGAGCAGGGGTCAGCACTGGAAGATTTGTGAGGTTTGGTTGAATCTGTGCGAGGGGTGTGGCAGGCATAAGCAGTCGCTGCTGTGGTTGGCTTGTAGTCACTATTGGTGCATTTACTGGTTTTGGTGCTACCTAAGCATAGAAAAAGAAATAGAAATAGAATGATTATGCATAGATGAATATACATAGACACATATGTGTAATAAACAAATATACATTTAAAGGGGCATTCTGAAAAGAGAAAACTGTGGTATATCACTAGGATGGATACATGAGATCCATATGCCATAAAGTGGTTTTCCCTTCAGAATATTTTTGTACATAAAATCATCTGAACACGTGGAGCCCCCACGGGGATTTATCATTGGGGGAATTTGTAAAGATAGTTTTACAGCAGTCTGTATTGCCATAATTTGTGCTAAATTTATCAAATGTCACACAGTCCTTGATGAATTTGGTATATCTTTAAAGGGGTATTCCGGTTATGTAAATTTATCTCCTAACCACCAGATAGGAGATAAGTATTAGATCGGTGGACCCCCACCAACCCTGAGAATGGGGCGCTGTACCCCCACCCCCGAAATCAAGTGAGTGGCCAATCAGGCATGCACATAATTTCTATGGGGGCCCCGGAGACAGCCAAGTAGGACTTGCACCAATCTAATAGTTGTCCCTTATACTTTAAATAACCGGAATATCCCTTTAAGGCTCCATTCACACGTCCTGTTTTTCTTTCCTGATTCGATCCTGATCTGGATCCATTCATTTCAATGGGTCCTGAAAAAATCGGTAAAGAAAAACAGGACGTGTGAATGGAGCCTAAGTCTAACACTTCTGTCTTGATATGTTACTCCACGTTTTATGTTACCCATTTAACATAGGGGTAAATCTGGAGTGAAACTAATTAACATGGCAAATCATACCCACTTTTCCAAACCGGAGTGTGTGGTGTAAAAAATGGAAAAGGTCTCAAAACTTAGTGACTTTCTGAAG
Source organism: Rhinella marina (assembly GCA_900303285.1). NCBI lineage: Eukaryota > Metazoa > Chordata > Amphibia > Anura > Bufonidae > Rhinella > Rhinella marina. Next base: position 120,147 of record ONZH01018428.1, read on the forward strand.
CCGGAATTCGGGAGTGCAGCGCTTGGAAAATTCCCCCCCATGAAGCCTTGAACCAAAAATTTCTAATCTTCATTGTGGACTTACAGGTTGGAATGAGGCCACTATTTTTCCCAGTCAGTTTTCATACACAATGCTCAACGTTACTAGATCACAATTTGGGGCAGAGATGCAAATAAGATGCTAGGGATTGCATACGCCAAGACTTACCTGTTTTACGGCCTGTGCTGGAACGATGGGAACAGACATCCGTACGGGAGTTGCATTTACCACCATTGGTTTAGCTGAGTGAAAAGAAAATATGATATATTCAATGTTTCCACTGCAGACACAGGCGCCAACACAGAAAAGAACCTCGACACCGGCATTAGCACCGGACTATACCTGTCTTACTATGCCCTACTTTCTGGACAGTTTTCAAAACCGTCAAAGCAGGGTCAAAGAAATAAATACATAAATCTGGTGTCCTGTGACACAGTCTGTTTAATAACCTTGTTCATTGCGTGCTCCATGTTGACACAGATGGATATAACAATTATATCATGGCAGGAAAGCATACCCTGCTGGAGCGGCTGCGTGCTGGTGCTCTGTGTGGAAGGCGTGGAGCTGTTTGCAGTAGAGGTTGTCACAAGGCGGACATAATGAAACTTGCTCCCGGGGACCTGAATCTGTTGTACGTTAGGAGCGGCAGCAAGTGGTATAATTGTCTTAAACTGAGGCGTGTTGACACCACTGACTGCTATAGTCTGTACTGTTGGCTTCATGTTCTGGAAAAAAAAAAAAAAAAAAAATATATATATATATATATATATATATATATATATATATATATATATATATATATAATTTATTCTTATTTAGGTTAGATGAAAGAGATATAGAGATGGGGAGAGAGAGCTAGATGGATAGATATGATTTACAAAGCAGGGCCTCCATATATTAATCTCATTGGATAGAGGGATACAGTTAGAAAGAGAAGTCTATCCCTAAATTGTCTCTTTGGTTCTACGCTCTTAATCATTGCTTCCCTTGAGAAGTGGTACTGGGCATTTCTGCACCCACTTAGGCCAGGTTCAATCATAGTAATCAGGTCACTGTATCCGACATTCATGCCGGCTTTCAGTCGGGCAAAAAAAAAAAAAAAGCTACAAGCAACGTTTTTGTCTGCCCGAAAGTCGGCATATATGCCGGAAAGAATCTGGATTCCCACCGGATCCCATTACAGTGACTACGGATACGGCGGTATCCAGCGGTCTGATGTGAACCCAGCCTTACCTATCCCCTATGATGAAATAATACATAAATCAGGAGTGATAACGGTAGGTCAAACAATTTGTAAAGCAAACCCGCTGATAACAGAGGGAGCAGAGAGTCTAATGTGTGGAGATTGCCCAGCGCTCTCTGATGATGTCCGGAGAGAGAAGTAAATATTTTCACCTTATCCTTTTTTCTCCCACCAGCAGCCGTGTCGGGTAGCAGCTTTCTCCTCTCTCCCCACTGAATAAATGTTCAGCTGAATCACACGAGTACGAGGAAGTAGGGAGAGATAGTCAGCCGAACGATAGTTCAGACAACAGCTACAGAATGTGAATGACAGCCTTAAAGGGGTTCTCCGAGTTCAGCTATTCTTTATTTCCTTGCTCCAATGCTCCCCCTTGTCACGCTGCATCGCAAGGCTCTGTTTGTTGTGAGCCGGTGACATACCGGGCTTCACATCACTTTGCTAGCTAGTACCCTTAAACTAAAGAGCCACCTTAGCGGCCCTTTTACATGCGCCGATACAGAGGACAATGATCAGGAAGGAACATTCATTCCCGATCACTGTACATGCAGCAATGATCTCTGCATATAGTGCGTTTGTTTTTGGCAGCACAGCCCTGTTTACAGAGGACGATGCGCTGTTGACAAGCTGCATTACTGAGCAAATCAGCCGGCAAAAACAATTGCTCATTCAGTTGATTGTCAGCATATAAAAACAGGTCAATTATGAAGAACGAGAGTCCATAGGTCGCTCCTAATAATTGCCCGTGTGAAAGGGGCTTTACAGGAAGATTAACGTGTGCTACCTGCGCAGTTGTGCTATTACTGGCAGTCTTGACAGGCGAAGAGGAACTTGACGACTGTACAGTCAAAAGCTGCTGGCTAAGAGCTACGCTTATAGGAACTCCAACTGTTTTCTGAGGAGAATTAGCAGGCTGTGAGCCGACAGACACCACTGTTACCTAAGGAACAAAAAAAGGTTGTAACTTACAACGGGAAAATAATGTGAAACATACACAGCTCATCATCTGTAATTAACAATTCCCAAGGGCAAACATAAGTACAGCAAACAATCCAGGATGCACCATAGCACTAACTCCAAGGGTCCATTCACACGACCGTAAGTGTTTTGTGATCCCCAAATTACGGATCCTCAAAACACGGTTACCGTACAGGTGCGTTCTGCATTTTGCGGAACACACACGACCAGCTCTATAAAATGCCTTATAGGACATGCTCTATCTTTTTTGCGGGGCCTCGGAACGGAACTACGGATGCGGACAGCACATGGTGTGCTGCCTGCATCTTTTACAGCCTCATTGAAATGAAGAAATACGGTCATGTGAATGGACCCTAAAATAACACTGGGCCTCTTTTGCCAATGCTGACAATTCACTGGCAGCATTGACTGGACAGTCAGAATGTGCAGGGACAAACACCAGCTGGTAACTCCCAGCTGTACATTTATTCACAAACTTCTAGCAGGAACAGCAGAGGAATGGCGCAACGTACTGTGTAACAGGTAATCCAAAGATATCATTTTGAGTGGCATACAATTATTTACTGAAACAGACTTGTCAGGAGTGGTGACAAGTCCTCCTTTTTAACCCTTATAAAGGACCTTGCGATTTTCCATTTTCATTTTTCACTCCATGCTTCCCAGTGCCATAACGTTTTTATTTTCATGTTCACATGAAGGGCCTTATGAGGGCTTATTTTTTGCAGGACAAGTTGTATTTTCTAATGGCACTATTTAATATTGCATATCATGTAGTGGGGAGCTGGAAAAAAAATTCTACATGCGGTGGAATTGGGGGGAAAAAAAAAAAAAAAAAAAAAGCATGATTCTGCCAGTTTTATGTTTTTTTTTTGTTTCAGGTAAGTTGTTGGGTGGAGGGTAAGGGTAGGACAAGTCACGTTTGAAGAATGAAAAAGTTCAAGAAAGGTCCAGACCAGATGGATTTTGTGGCGTGGTCGCAAGTGCCTTTTACTCTAATGTTAGTAGCATACAATAAGCCACTAGCCTGCAACTTTTTTGTGACTTGGTTGTGTTTTTCCAGCCGAATCATCATTCTAAAATAGTCGTTCTAGCTCACATCTGTAAAATAGTTTTTTTCATTGCGTGACCTTTCAGCAACAGATGTCGCAGTGTAGTGACAGCCACTTTAAAAGGGGCCTAATACGGGCTGTAATTCAGGAGCAACTCACAATAAAACTAGAAGGTCAACTTATTTCCCTGGAATCGTTAAAGGTCCAAGTCTCTGGACTTTTTATTTTTATTCAGTTCTTTCAATTTAGGAGTGAAGCCTAAAAAGGACAGCCTAACTGGAAGCTTTCAGAAATTCCCCTTTTTTCTGGATCTGGATCCTTTTAGAGTTTGGACTAAAAACAGTAATGCATAATCTGTATTAAAATGCTTGGTATAAGGCAGAAAAATGCAGTATATCAGTAGTGTTAGGGTGCCTTCACACGCTGCAGATTTTGTTGCAGAATTTTCTGCGACTGAAAATCAGTTCCATTCACCTGAATGGGGCTTGATTTTCAGTTGCATAACATTCTGCAACAAAATCCACAGTGTGAGACACTTTTTCAAAATGTTACCTTTGTAGGAGGAGATTTTAGAGGCGATATAGCAATTTTGTTGGACGTCGGTGCAGAAGACTCCACAGATGTCCCGACGACTCCTCCGCTTTCAGTAATTGTGATGGCTTTGGTTGCACCTCCAGAATTACCATGAGGAAGCACCCTGCCTGCAAAGGAAAAGTATTAAAAACATGACTGAAGAAGAATTCTCTGTCCTGTTAGAAAGGTACATGATGTAATCTGTAGTGAATTTCATTTTCTTACCAGTGTCTGTATTTGTGAGTTATATCTCCCTGATGTTTCTCACCTGTGTCATGTGACCAGCAATCAGACTCACCAACTCACACAGCATCTTATGTGTGGACAGGAAGTCTAATTTTCTATGTATTCCTATGGGAGCCTCACTTTCAGTCTCATAGGAATGAATAGAGCAGTGACTGGCTTCCTGTCCTGTGTCAGTTGCAGGTCAGAGAGTTGGTCACATGACACAGCTACAATTAAAAGAGGGGATAGCTCACAGATACAGTCACTGGTAAGCAGATTACATTCACTATAGATTACACCATGCACTTTTCTAACAGGTCAGAGAATAAACATTTTTGCGGGAGTTCTACTTTAAGTGTGTGCTAAAATTGTACAAAAATTCTGGAGCAAAGTTAAGCCATCATAAGAAACTGTGATAAATCTTGTCTAGTCTAAGATCACACTGCCTAAATCTTAGATGTATTAGTATAGCTGCCCAATGTTTCATGTTCAGGACAACCAATCCCACTTACAGTAAGTATTGTATCAAGAGCAAAATAAAGAATATGAAGAGTAAAAAAAATAAAAAAAATTAAATTGGCTCATACCCTTAACATCTTTTTGTGTTTTATAATATGTACTAGGCTTGCACCAGGTATCGAATTATCGATACCCAATCGACACTTTTGTACCCGGATCGATATGATACCGGGATTTGCCCGTTACCGATAGTAGGCTAAGGTGCTGCTGCTCTCAGCGGGCTCCATGTTCTCCTCTGCAGCACAGAGAAGGAGGCTCTCCCTTCCCCCTGTGCCGCTGCCACCAATGAGAAGTGAGAGGGCAGGAGGAGGGGAGGGCTGTGGCCACTGCGCCACCAATGAAGAGAACTAACTTTTAATACAAGTACAGGAGGCGGGTGCCGGCGGCAGAATCACATAGGTGGCACCCAACCTCTATGATAGGGAGCTGCGATTCGTGGCAGTTAACACCTCAGGGGTGGCACCCTCTCTGCCGCCGGCACCCCCCCTGAAATTGTATTAATGGGTTAGTTATCATTGGTGGCGAGGTGCGCCCCTCCAATGCCCCGTATTATAAACATTGGTTGTGCTGTGTGCCCTCCCCTCCCCCAACCCCAGTATAATAAACAATGGTGCCGCAGTACGCCCCCCTAACTCCCAAGTATTAAAGTAATTGGTGGCAGTGGCCACAGGGTCCCCCCCTCTTCATTGGTGGCAGTGGCCACAGGGTCACCTCCCCCCGCCCTTCATTGGTGGTGCAGTGGCAGTTAGGGTTGCACCGGGTATCTAATTCTCGATACCCAATCGATACTTTTGCCTGTTTGCCTTACATTTGCCTGTTACCGATACTAGGCTGTGCTACTGCGCAGCCTAGTATCAGAGAACATGGAGCGCGCTCCATGTTCCCTCAGCAGAACAGGGGAGAAGGAAGCAGTCTGTCCCCTCCCCCCTGTGCTGCTGCTGCCGCTGACACCAATGAGAGGAGGGGGGCGGAGGGGAGGGGCTGTGGCTGCTGCACCACCAATGAACATTACGATCATTAAATACAAGTACAGGAGCGGGTGCCGGCGCAGAATCACATAGCCGGCACCCGACCTGTAAGAAAGGGAGCTGCGATCAGTGGTAGTTAACCCCTCAGGTGCGGCACCTGAGGGATTTACTTTAGCGTATCGCAGATCCTTATCATACAGGTCGGGGGCCGGCTATGTGATTCTGCGTCGGCACCCGCTCCTGTACTTGTATTAAATGATAGTAATGTTCATTGGTGGCGCAATGACCCCCCCCCCCCCAATCAGTATTAAATCATTGGTGGCAGTGGCCACAGTCACCTCCCCCCCTCTTCATTGGTGGTGCATTGGTGGTGCAGCCCTGTGCTTTGGAGAGAGTGAAGTCCTATGCACCCTAATAGAGCTCTATTAGAGTGTATAGGACAAGAGTTCTAGCCCCTAAGGGGGCCAATAGGAAATAAAAAGTAAAAAAAAAAAAAAAAAAAAAAAACCAAAATATTAAGTTTAAAGTCCCCCTTCCCAATTTTACATATAAAATATATACAATAAATAAACATATTAGGTATCGCCATGTCCGCATCTCCTATGCAGTAAATGCTGTAATATAAAAAATAAATAAATAAATAAAAACTGCACGATTCGCCATTTTTTAGCCACCTTCTCCCCCCCAAAAAGTAGGATAGAATTGTTCTATTATGGGCTGGACATTTTATAAAATGCGGAATGCACGCGGCTTTTTTTGGTGTTTTTATTTTTTTCGCGTGGTATCGAATGGTATCGAGTATCGTAATACTTTTTTATGGTATCGAAACCGAATCACAATTTTGGTATTGTGACAACTCTAGTGGCAGTTCTGATTATAGCCCCAACAGTGTAATAGCGGGGCTCCGATCAGTTACCATGGCAGCCAGGACACTACTGAAGCCCTGGCTGCCATGGTAACCTCCCTGCTGCCCTGTGCTTTGTGCACACAGTAGCAGTGAAGTCCTATTCACGCTTATAGATCTCTATTAGGGTGAACAGGACAACGGATTACAAGATCCCAGGTTCTAGCCCCTAGGGGGCTAATAGTTATTAAATAAAAAGTACAAAAAAAGACAAAATATTAAAGTTTAAATCACCCCCTTTTCCAATTTTACATATAAAATATATATTATAATAATAAACATATTACATATCGCCCCGGCCGAAAAGTTGTACATATGTCATATCCACAAAAAAAATAAAAATCATAGCAACTACTCTGACTACTGATTTCATTTGCAATCTGCCCAGGACAATGCTGGTATCTTACCTGTAAATACTGAAGTTGATTGAGTAGTCTGTCCAGAACCAATGGGTTTGCTGTTAGATGGTTTTGCAATGATCAGCTTGGTGATAACTGCACCAGATGATGTAGACAAAGGAACTTTCTTAGCAATCTAAACAATAAAAGACATAAAAATAATAATAAAAAACAGTGATAAAGTTACTTTCTAACATATCCCATTTAAACCACCTGCTAACGTTTTAAAGAGGTAAAGATAATGACGACCTATCCTCAGGATAGATCATCATTATCATATTAGCAGTGTCTGAGTCCCGGCACCCTCGCCGATCAGCTGTTTCAGGAAGCCACGGCACTCACTGGAGCTCTGGTGAGCATTATGGCCTCCTGGCAGTTTTCCAAGTACAGCACTGTACATTGTATAGTGGCTGAGCTGGGTATTGCAGCTCAGCCCCATTGACTTACATGGGTCTGAGCTGCAACAAGGTCAGGTGACCTATGTACGGTGACATCACTGGTCTAGAAAGAGGCCACGGCATTCACGGAGTGCCCAGTCTCTTCTAACAGCTGATCATCAGGGTTCCCGGGCATTGGAGATCTGATATTGATAACGTATCTTGAGGATAGGTCATCAATATCTTTTCCTTTAATCAAAAAAAAAGTCCTGTCTATATTTGGGCTCGCAGCATTCATTCTTTATCGGATATAGGGCTCTGTTCATATGAGCATTTAGAAGAGAAGCCACTGGAGCCCACAGACTTATCATACAGTCCATCAGGTTCCACCAAGGTGTCCACTGCTTTGAACTGAAAAATGTTACCTTTGCATGTTGAACTATATTTCCAGTTAAAAACGGCAGATTCTGCAATTAAGGCTTGGATGCTCATGTGTACGCAGCCTTAGGCCTCTTTCACACGAGCGTCGCGGATTTGTTCAGGATGCGTTGCGTTAAAAACGCGCGGATTGCATGCGGATGCAATGCGTTGCGTTTTTAACGCACCCCCATTCATTTCTATGGAGCCTGGGATGCGTGAAAAACGCAGAATATAGAACATGCTGCGTTTTTCACGCAACGCAGAAGTGATGCGTGAAAAAAAACGCTCATGTGAAAAGCCCCATTAAAATGAATGGGTCAGGATTCAGTGCGGGTGCAATGCGTTCGCATCACGCATTGCACCCGCGCGGAAATCTCGCCCGTGTGAAAGGGGCCTTAGGCCCCTTTCACACAAGCGAGTTTTCCGCGCGGGTGCAATGCGTGACGTGAACGCATAGCACCGCCACTGAATCCTGACCCATTCATTTCAATGGGTCTGTGCACATGAGCGGTTTTTTTCACGCATCAGTTCTGCGTTGTGTGAAAAACGCAGCATGTTCTATATTCTGTGTTTTTCACGCAGCCCTGGGCCCATAGAAGTGAATGGGGCTTCAGTGAAAAACGCATTGTATCCTGAATAGAGATGAGCGAATGTGCTCGTTACGAGCACTGTAGAACTCGGCTCCCTTGCGCAATGCCCGCAGGCATTGCGGATCCGTCCTCAGCTGCGTGTAAGTCAATGGGGACGGATACGTTTGGTATGACACTCATACCAAACGGATCCGTCCCCATTGACTTACACGCAGCTGAGGACGGATCCGCAATGCCTGCGGGCATTCGTTCACAGGGGAGCCGAGCGCTACAGTGCTCGTAACGAGCACATTCGCTCATCTCTAATCCTGAAGCAAGTGCGGATCTAATGCGTTTTTCACTGATGGTTGCTAAGAGATGTTGTTTGTAAACATTCAGTTTTTTATCACGCGTGAAAAACGCATCAAAACTCATTGCACCCGCGCGGACAAAACTGAACAACTCAACGCAATCGCAGACAAAACTGACTGAACTTGCTTGCAAAATGGTGCGAGTTTTCCTGAACGCATCCGGACCTAATCCGTCACGCTCGTGTTAAAGAGGCCTTAAAGGAAATCTGTCACATCCGAGTGTATTAAGCTAAAAGTATGGCTGTGTTCAATAAAGTACCTTGTTAACTGCTGTAGTCTTTATTCTTTTTTCTGACTTTCGGTTTTTATATAAGCGCGGCAGGCAGCTAGCTGAAGGTGTAGTTTCTAGAGCTGCTGTGCCGATGCTGAGGGGGGCGGAGGCCAAGTATGCAAATGTGGCCATTACTCAAGCCCTGGAGAGGAGTGAATTATACAAGTAAGAAGGCGGGCTGGGCACAGGAGGGGGGCGTTACTGGACTCAGTTTATCGGTAGTAACGCCCCTCTGGGCTAATTCACATATTAGAAAAAAACGGAAATTATATAAAAAACGAAAGTCAGAAAAAAGAATAAAGACTACAGCAGTAAACAAGGTACTTTATTGAACACAGCCATACTTTTAGCTTAATACACTCATATGATGTGACAGATTTCCTTTAAGCGACCCTCCAGCCCAAACCTAAAATTTTGACTATTCAAAACACTAATATACCTGGTGCCCCCAATTCCTCCCACTCTTCCTCTGCTCCCCCACTGGATTCCTTTCAGCTTGACCACTGCAGACTCAGACTTGGTCATGCATGGAAAGTGTAAGGCATTGCCCCCATCAACCCTTCCACTGCCCTTGTGTGCACCAGTGCTGGAGACTTGGATGCAGTTTTCATCTGTGGGACGTGTCTTAGACATTCCTACTCTCTGCACAGGAAAGTTTTAGAAGGTTGCAACCATTTTAAAAGGACTCCGATACAGGAAAAAAATGGAGGAGTGGTGGGAACAAAGTATGTTGACTAGACACCTGTCAAGCTACTTAGATTAGAAAACCAAAAATATGTATAGTGGCTCACCCCTTCAACTATGGATCACTATGGATGTGCTCCGAGTGCTCACAGAGCTTAAAAACTCAAAGATGTAAAGTATATATAAGCACCTCTCAAGGCCTAGGGGGGGTCTATATTAAAATAAATGTAATACAAGCAGAGTAAAAGCATAAAAAATATATAGATATAAAACAAATATATAAACCACATAAAAAGAAAGCAGGCAATTCATTTGTAAACAGATTTATAGTTGTCAAAGTAACCCATAGATCTTTACAGTTCAGTGGCTTCGATGAAAATAGTTCATATTGCCAACAATGTCCACGTCTGCCAGTGTATATACATCCAATGTTATTTTTGTTATTTGATGTTGGGCACGAAGGGTTAGTTAATGAAGATTTGCGTATTGCATTCCGGTTTTGAACCCCTTTAATTGAAAGTATTTACAGCGAACACTACTATAGCTATACACTGGAACAAGTGAATGTTGTTGTATGAAGTATTTCCACCGAAGCCACTGAACTGTAAAGATCTATTGGTTACTTTGAAAACTATATATCTGTCTACAACTTAAAAAGGTTTTCCAACGTTTTTATACTGATGGTTATCCTCAGGCAAGGTTATCCATATCTGATCAGTGTTTGACCGACACCCGGAACCCCTGACGATCAGCTGTTGGAGAAGGCACCGGCGGTTGCAGTAGTGCAACGTGGCCTAGGAGCTGCAATACCAAGCAGGGGTGGGGAGGGATTGGGGGGAGCAGCCGCAACAGTTCTCAATCCTCTCAATAGAGGCAATAGCTAAAATGCCTGCTTCATTATTTCCCTGCAGGAAACTATCCATTTACGTTAATGGAGGTATGCTGCAGACGGTGGGGAGCATCGATATGTAGGGAACAAGCCAAAGGGACCTCAGCCCTTCGTTCTAGTGATCAGCAGAGGCCCAAAAAGTTCGGCCCTCTACAGTCATCACAATACGGCACATCTGACCAATATGCTAGAACACTTTATGATGGGAAACATATGAATATTTCTAAAATAATATGTCACCTTTTTCTTTGAGAACACATTGTAAGAAAACCTAAAAGGGGTTTCCAGCCTTGCAGCTAACAACATCTGGGGTTCTCCCCCTGGACATAAAAATCCCCACTCACCTAGCCATAGTCCTGCCACTACTCTGGTCCTGTGACTGCTGCGGCCAATCACAGGCCTCAGAGTAACAATGACTTGAAAAATACATCACTGCTGTGAATCAGCAGTATTCAAGCCACTGTGTCCTGTCACTGGTCGCAGCGGTCACAGGACCAAGCCGCTTCCTAGACCTGCGGGGAGCAGCAGCAGAACCTTGGACAGGTGAGTAGGGTTTTTAAGTTCAGGGGAGGGGGGAGGACCTCAGGGGTTTTTAGGTCCAACACCAGACAAGCCCTTTAAATAAATACAGACAAGATAACTCAGTTCCAAAAATTTGACATACATACACAATGCTATATGTAAGACATTCTGCACAAGGACCCATAAGTCCATTTTTCCCACACAGACCTAGGGTCCATGCACAGAAACTCAGGTTATACACTACTTTGGTCCAAGTCTCATGGAACATGGAGCAGGAGACAATTGTCCCCGGTGGTTGCCAGTTCTGTGTCTTTCACAAACATATGGACCTTAATCCGTATTAAAACTTGTCCATGTGTTGCATTAGTAAGAAGGATGATTTTTAAGGCTTAGTTGTCCATAGCAACCAATCAGATTCCACTTTTCATTTTCCAAAGGAACTGTGAAAAATGAAAGGTGGAAGCTAATTGGTTGCTATGGGCAACTAAGCCAGTTCTACTGTACACCAGTTTGATAAATGACGCCCTATGTCTACAATGGCCACCACAGTCAGCCAAAGAAAGAATGGAGAGGCTGTTGAAGGGTTTGTCCAAGATGGGTTTTTTCCTTCACAAAAACAGCAGGGACACTTCTATAATAACAGAAAAAGTGTATACTTACCATCCCAAATCCCTCCATCATCCTTTTATTGTGCTGACTGCAGCGGTGAGATGCCTGTATACCGTAAGTGACTGCTGCAGCCAATAACTGGCCTCAGTAGTGTCACACAGAATATAGCTGAGGCCAGTGATTGGCCGGATCGGCCATGAGCGGTATACAGGCACATCATGCCTGTAGCTGTTGGGAGGATAGACGCTGCAGCACAGGAACAGAGGGGGGTGTGGGATGGGGAGCATAATTTATTATAATAAAATAAAAAAAAACAGTGTCCCTGCAATAAAAAAAAAAAACTCTTTAAAAGGGGTTGTCCAGCAAAAAATACTTTTTAGGAAAGGGCCCAGAGTGGGTAAAAAAAAACAAAGAAGAAAGAAGTGATACTCACTGCAGCAATTCCCTATTGTTCCCCTTCCAATGCCTAAACGGGTTTTCTGAATTTCATTTTCCTGCTCTTTATGTGAACAACATTTCCATTGATAATTATTAAATCTTACCTAGCAGGCCAGCACTGACCTGTATGACATCAGCAGTCAGAGCCTGCATGACTGCGCAGGCGCAGCTGGCCTGGTTAGAGGGCTGGATAGTATTCTATGTTTTCACAGCGCTAGTGAGAGATTCACTCATGCATGCTCTGTGGTGATGGAGTGCAGGGGGCAGACCATGAATGTGTCGTCAGTGATGACTGACATGTTCAGTGTTGGTCGTAACCAGGCTAGGGTCAAGTGCACAATGTACAGCACGTAATCCAGGAATTGCCTGAAGCATTGTTTAACCAGAAAGCGCAGTGCTGGCCTGGTAGGCAAAATGTAATAATTACCAATGGAAAAAGTGTTATCCGTATCCAGGAAGGGAAACATGAAATTAAAAAAAAAAAAAACTCAGAAGACCCCTTTAAGAGGTCACCGCTGCCCTCTGCACACAGGACACCAGAAGATGCTTGGTAAGTCAATCACTTGATGCAGCAGTGACTGGCTGAGCAGGAATCTCCTAGGGCTTTCCTGTATGCGGACATGGAACCATGAAGCTTAAACCAGCCTGTCCCATTGTGTGGGGTGCTATGTGGTATTTCTTTTATTTTTTTTCAATAACCTCTGATCCCTTTAGAGCTCTTTCACACGAGCGGATGCCGTGCGTGGAATCCGCTGCGTGAAAGAGTGCCAAGCCCCGTTCAGGACAGCAGAGACATGGAGCATTAACATGACTGACAATGCTCTGTGCCTCTATGTGACCTTTTTACTACAAAATCACTGTGACAACTTTATCTCACTGTGATTTTGTAGTAAAAAGATCACAGTGAGGCACGGAGTATTATCAATCATGTTACTGCTCAGTGTCTCTGTCCGGAACGAGACTTGGCACTCTTTCACGCAGCGGATTACATGCGCGGCATCCGCTCGTGTGAAAGAGCCCTTATTCTCCACTAGGCACCCCCTTTAAAGAAATCTGTCAGGTCTAAATGAAAAGTACGGACTGCGACGTGTGCGTACATAACGGAGAGGACTCCAGGAGAAGTCTTCTCAATATATTCCATGGTTAGTTTGCAGACACACCGTGGGAAATGGGGTCATGTGTCTACATTCAGATTAGGGATCTGGAGTCAGCAGCGGCAGTTCTACTCACGTAGTACTGTACTTAAAGGGGTTGTCTCATCTGGACATTTATGGCTTAATCAATAGGATATAATAAATGTCCGATAGGAGCAGGTCCCACCACCGAGACCTGCTCCTACAGTGACTGGAGAGGACGCCATGCAAGTATAGCTTTCTCCATTCACTGCGAGCACTGATCTTGGAGATAGAAGTGGGTCCCAGAGGTGGGACCAGCACCACTCAGACATATGGCACATCTTATCACTTTTGGCATAAATGTCCAGATAGGAAAACCCCTTTAAAAGGCTTGTGGACCCTGACATATTCCCTTTAACCATTTCATGACCGGGCCCAAAAAAGGCCTGAATGTCCAGGCAACTTTTAGGCTACTTTCACACTAGCGGCAGGCCTGATCCAGCAGGTGAAGGGTGCTGCCGGATCAGGCCTGCCGCAGTGACATGTGTGGAGCCGGAACCGCGCTCCGGCCCCACACATGTCACACAGTATATACATACACATAAACATACACACACATATAGACATACAAACACACATACATACTTACATGCACCCCGGCAGGTCTTCGGAGCGTCAGAGGGACAGGACGGCTCACACAGGTCACGATTCCCCACAGCGCCCTCTGCTGGGCGCCTGGTGGAATCGTCATCTGTGCGCGCCGTCCTGTCCCTCTGACGCTCCGAAGACCTGCCGGGGTGCATGTAAGTATGTATGTGTGTTTGTATGTCTATATGTGTGTGTATGTTTATGTGTATGTATGTGTCTATGTGTAGCCGGATCCGTAATGGACTCCATTGAAAGTCAATGGAGGGCGGATCCGGTTACCATTATGGTCACACCAGACGCCTGGACCGGAGAGCAAACCGCAGCATGCTGCGGTTTGTTCTCCGGTCTGAAGACGGAACGGAATGCTTTCAGGAGCATTCCGTTGTCTTCAGTTCAGTTTTGTCCCCATTGACAATGAATGGGGACAAAACTGAAGCGTTTTATTCCGGTATTGAGCCCCTATGACGGAACTCAATACCGGAATTTAAAAACGCTAGTGTGAAAGTAGCCTTAGTCATTTTGTGCACATGGTGGTTTAGTGACCGTAGCTTTTTTTACTTGTTTGACTACCAAAATAATTTTTGCAATTTTCTTTTATTTGACATTTAGGACTTAAATGTTTTAAAAAAAAATTAAAATGTTTTTTGTTAGAGATTTTTTCCTTTATTAGGTTTAATTTATAGGAAAACTGCTAATTATAATAAACATTTTTTTTATTATACCTTTTTATTTTTTAAATATTAAAACTGACACAAAAATTAATTATTGCAATGGGTTCCCTATTTTGTGATGATCTGTTTTATACTTGAAAGACCTCTGGAGGTCACTGACTTTTTTTTTCACTGTTTCCACTGTAACTGGTGCATCCACAGGAGCCCCAGTTATAGGGGAAAACAGTCCCCTATGGGGAATTACACACAAGCAGAGCTGATCAGAGTCTCAATAGGCCCCTTTCACACGACCGTATGCCCACCGAGACATACGGTCGGTAAGCAGGCCATATGTCCCGGGACTCACGGACCGTATGTCTCGGAAGGCATACGGTCGTGTGAAAAGGGCCTTAGACCTTGCAGGTCTGCTCCTGACCCAACATCCCCGGCAGTCACGTGACCGCTGGGACTAACAGCTTCCTGCTCTCCATACCTGCACTTGTGAAGCGCTCTCCTGCCGGCAAAGGAGAAGGCAGAAGTGGTGGGAATAAAGTTTTGCCTGAACGGGGCATGTGCAGATAGGACGTATATACCCAGTGGGCAGTCGGAAGGGGTTAAAAAAAAAAAACATCTGAGCAAGCAGGCAGCTGTGGGGGGTTGGATTTTGCTACAACTGCCACCAGTTAACAGATAATCATGTAACTATAGCCGGGAGAGTAGGGATAAAATAAAGAATCATAATTAGTAAGCTACATAAAATGCTATAAAGTGTCACAATGATCCCATCAGAATAGGCAAAACCAGGTGCTCACAGCAGCCAATCGCTGCCTTCCTCAGTGAAGTGTCACAACGTCGTGAATGCTTATCATAAAAAACAACTCCTTTCAGAGACCGTCAAAGCAGATGGTCACCTTGGATCTGGCAACCCTAGTAAACAGCGTTTTTTGCTGTGGAAAGCCACCATCAGCTAATATGCGGTATTACATGGTGGTCACTCAGATGACGGAGTACACGTTTCTGGATTACAAAGTGTAGGTCAGAGAGGGGAACCCTCTATCATGTCCATATACAGGACATGACTGAGGAGGTCCAGAAACCACTGTTTAGATCCGTCTCAGCACTTTCTGGAGACACTGCATGTAATTGAAGAGTAAGATTATCTTCAGACGGAGTATTTTGGGAGTGGATTTCAGCGCAGATTTGGTGCAGAATCTGAGCTAAAACTGCCGCGTCGCAGTTCATGCAGCCGCTCGGATTACAGGTCCATTCTTGGTGCGGTTCTGCAGAGGCAGACTGCCCTCGGCTTAGCTCCATTCAACTGAGCTATACCTAGAGCAGGTCCGCACGAAAACTCAGCCGAAACCGCAGCACAGAGCAGTGGTTTCTGCCATGGGGTACCTACCCGCAGAACACTATGATGAAGAAGATGCCATTCTGCTATAGGTTACCTGCACATTCTGGATCTGCTGGCCCTGAAGGGAAGACTTGGCAGCAGTACTGAGCAACTGCGAAGACGTCAATGAAGACACACCACCTTGACCTCCTATAGTGACCAGCTTGATCTGCTGTGGTGTCCCTTTTGAATCCACAAGCTGGCTTTGTGCTCCTTTTTGAGTGGCGGACACTGCGTTCTGTGGAATGAA
Organism: Rhinella marina; assembly: GCA_900303285.1. NCBI lineage: Eukaryota > Metazoa > Chordata > Amphibia > Anura > Bufonidae > Rhinella > Rhinella marina. The sequence goes on from ONZH01018428.1 coordinate 136,246, forward strand.
GACAATCGGATTGCTTCCTTTCCCCAGAGTCGTCACATACACCTTCTCCTGTTTTATCATCCGACTGCCGGCCATCAGCTCAGACGCCTTGTTAAGGATCACTTGTCCAGACAGAGGGGTCCCCAACTTGTGTATGCCGCTCTGCAGGACGGTCTTCATGGCGGTAGCCGATGGTCCAGGACTGGGCTTCGACGCCACGCTCACCACCGCCGCCAGGTGACCGCCATGATTACTAGAGCTGGTAACGGCTTCCTTAACCAAGGATGTAGCAATGCATTCTCCACTGCTGCTCACTTCCACTATTTCTTCCAGGTCAGTTTCCATGGGCACTTCTTCCGCCATAGGAGAGGTGACGGTGATGGCTTCAATGCTGTCTTCGTCCACTACGGACATGCCGGTCTCCATGATCTCATCCGGTAGAGCGCTGTTCACCTCTGCAGACACACTCATGCTTAATATCTAATGAGGACCTCCAAATATTCTGTAGACATAGGTAGGCATATCTTTAGAGGATGTCTCTAGTGAGTCTTCATGGCCTGCAAGACACAGACAATGTGGAAAGAGAGATCTGCCAGCCTGCGATCACCGGCTGACCTGATACTCAGACGACAGCCATCAGATTTGAAACTGTGCGCTCCCAGCTCCTGTCTGCATTACCTCCAGGAAGTGAGCAAGTTGTCTGCAGGCGGGAACGACATCAGCCACCGTCCCTGAGCGCTGCATACGGCGCCGTGCAGGACTGTTATGGTGACACCGCCTTAGCAGCTGGGTGGTAGATCGTAAAGGGCGCTCTTTTCCAGCCGGTGCCCAACGACACCTCTCGGGGACTCAGCAACCAGTACTGCGCATGCGCCTGAAGATTTCGCGTCATCAGTAATTGCAAAGCGACACTACTAGCGCTTGCGCATGCGCGCTTAACTCGGCGGGATTACGTTACAACCCGAGTTCTTGTATACCTTAGCGGTTGCGTGTATTCGGGGCGGAGTGCTGACAGGAGCAGTAGTGTAGTGTAGGCAACTGAAAAGTGGTTAAGAAGCGAGAAATAAAAAATGAGCATTATACTCGGAGCAGAGACATTGTATTTGTTTACAGGGGTTGTAGGAAATCATAGTAATAGCACCACACCTTTTTGCAGGTTGTGTGTGGTGTTGCAGCTCATCCCAATGCACTTCAATGGAGCGAAGTGGCATGAAGGATTTTAGACCACATTGCTGAGGAGAAATCCTTGAAATTTTCTGCAGTCGCCAATTCTAGTGTACATCTAGTTTCTGGGAACTTCCAGACATATAGGAATTTAGACGTAAAGTATTTCTTTGAGCAGTGGCATAACTAGAAATGGGCCCCACAGCAAATTTGCGAATGCCCCTCGCCCCCAGCAACTTCTTCCCAACCCTCTTCTCTCGTGCAACCCCCAATCCTGTGACTAGTCAAGATAACCCTCTCAGACCAGGCCCAGCAGCCTCTCCATCCGTTTACTACACTGTCACAGTATATAATTCATTGTATGATAATGTTAAGGGGGCCCTGACAATAAAATCTATTAGTCATCCTCCTGGATGGGTCCCTTCTGAGTTTAGGCTCCAAAGCAGCCGCTTCCCCTATATTAAGCCCCTGTATTTCAGGTTGTCCCATTACAACAACTTACCTCTGGGGCCCTGCTGAACAGGGGCCCATGTTCCCCCATGTGAATGGAGTGGTGGACATGCGTGCACCATGCCAGTGATATCCGAGCACTTGTTTTACATACACTACTCACAAAAAGTTAGGGATATTTGGCTTTTGGGTGAAATTTATGGAAAATGTAAAAAGTTCACTCTACAGTGATATTATATCATGGAAGTAGGGCATTTAATTACAAGCATGTAATGGTGATTTCCTCATCTCAAACAATTTATTGAAACAAAAGCCAACAACAGTGGTGGGTATACCCCCACAAGAAATGTCAATATCTCAATAAAGGTCCTTTTACACGAGCAGATTATCGTTCAAATAATCGTTAAAACGTTCGCATTTGCACGATTATTGTTGTGTATAAACACGGTTAACGATTTAACGACGAACGAGATTTCGTTCGCTTCTCGTTGATCGCATCTTTTGTCCTGCCAATAAATTAATCGTTAATCGTTCGCAAATCTTCCAGTTTAAACGAAAATCGTTTAGTCGTTGGCAGATGGTAATGGGCGTTATTCATTCTACGATCGTAATAACGATTATAAAACGACCGAAAGTACGAAGATTGTGAACGACTTCTCTTTCAATGTAAACGGTATTTACATTGCATCGTTCGATCGTTCATCGTTCGTTAATATACGATCGCTAATACGATTTATCTTTCCGTGTAAAAGGGCCTTAACTTGTCATGTGGCCTTGAGCAGCTTGACAACGACGTCTCATGCTGTTCACAAGTTGACTTAGTGTCTGCTGAGGTATGTCATCCCACTCTTCATGAAGGACGACCCTCAGGTCATTGAGGTTCTGGGTTAGAGAGTTACGAGCCTCTACATGGTGACTCAGCTGATCCCATAAGTTTACAATGGGATTCAGGTCTGGAGAAAGTGCAGGCCACTCCATTTGAGGTACCCCAGTCTTCAGCAGCCATTCCCTAATGATGAGACTTCAAATAGTATGAGCTTGTCACTGTACCATAAAGAAAGTGTAGGGCAGGTCTGTATTTTTTATTCGATTTCGATACCATAAAAAAGTATTGCGATATCGATACTCGATACCATACAAAAATAAAATAAAACACAAAAAAGATTGAATTTTTATTGAATTAAACAGAAAAACCTGTACCAGATATTAGATTGTCAGAGTTCTATATTGATTTTCACTTCTCCTGCCCCGACTCCTGTTAAGCCAAATCATTCTGGAGCATCTATTCTAACTATTACAAACTCAACTTTGTGCTATTCCTCTAATATTCCAGCTAGAAGTTCGTATTGCAGCATGGTGTTAGGAGTTGTGCGTGTGTCCCTCCCAAGACTCCCACTCTGACTGTCACAGTCTATAACCCTATGCCGCCGCCAGTGTCAGACTGTACAAGTAGGATGGGACTGGTAGAACCCAGTTGTAATGTATTTGTACCTTTATTCATAAACTTCTAGCAGGAATAATAAAGTAAAGAGTAGACAAGATATGTTATATGAAAAGATGGTCTTCCAGAATTATATTGAAATGCACACTGTGCAGCCAGAGAATGGAAGTAGTTTACTAAAATGGGGGACTGTTATACTAGAGGCGACAGGTCCTCTTTAGATAAACCCTCACCGATCAGATACTGATGACCTATCTTGTCATAGACCAGAAATATCAAAATCCCAGACAAACCCTCTTCTGGCACCCTGCTATAAAAAAACTACAAAAAAATAAATAACGCAAATTAAAACATGGCCTATTCTGAAATCACACACTAAGCTGGGATTGGGACTTTCATTGCCTGTTTGAAATTCTTAGCCAGGAAAACAAGTGTGTTGATATGGTCTTCAGTCAATCTCATTCTTCTTGGACTGCAGATTAGGCCCGAAGTACTGAATACTCGTTCTTATGCACAACTAGAGGCGGGAATACATAGATACGCTTTTGCAAAATGCAAGAACAGACAGACTTGCAGCATTTCTCTTCCACCAGGCTAGTGGGTCTTCTTCTGGACTAATTTCTTTCATGTCTATACAAGAAGAAGTCATTGCTGTAGGGCTTTTGTCATATGATGTATCTTCGATACCCATAGAACCACCTGCTGACCCCCTTTTTTCTCTCACAATGTTAGCCAACAAGCTTTTGAGATCTGTTTTTTTTTTCCTTAGTGACTTGTGCCACTGCATGTTCTTCATCTTTCTGTTCTGCTCTGCCACTTGATGGTAGCTGAATAATGGAAGCTCTCCGCAGAAGCTCTTGTTTTACTTCATCTTCAATAGACACAAATGAGTCCTTAAATCTTGGATCGAGATATCTAGTAGTGTTGAAAATGAGTTCCAACTTTTCGCTTTCATACCTCTTTTTCATGTAATCTATGACCATTTGTTTCATCTTACGTAACTTTGAGAGACACACCGATACTCTGTCAATATCTAGGACTTTGTTTACTGCCAGGCGCAAATTGTGACCAAAACATGGGACCCAGCTGTATTCTTCAAACACTTTGATGTTAGACATTTTTGATATGTCCAGTTTCCACTCTTCAGTTGGGGTTTCCTCAAATGCTTCATGTAAACTCTCAGCAGTATGATCTGTGTATAGAGCCATACAGCCTAAAAACCAAGACTGGATTCCCATTCTTCTGTTATAAAGTGAATGGTGAGAGCCATGAATGCATCTGCTTGTCCAGAGGTTTGTAGAATGGAACCTCAAACAGTCGCGCCTCAACCACTCTTCTGATGTCCATGTAGAGTTTTGGTATTTCTATATACATAAAGTAGTTTCTCCTAGGCATATACTGTTGTACCAGGTTTCTGAATCCAGTTTTCTCAACCGTATATATAGGCACTTGGTCCAGGCAGATGTACTTGGCAACAGGTTTGTTTAATCTCTGTGCTTCTTTGGAGTCTTTACCATCTTTCCACTGTCTTTTAAGCACAGATATAATGGTAGTGGCCTGAGTGGGTTTATCTTGTTTGGATGATGTAGTGGAATGGGTTTGCTTCTTCTTCTGTGTAAGGAAAAAAGTGAGAAGTCAATCATCATTCATCACTTAACCTCATAACAGCCACGTTAAAATTAGAAAAGCCCTCCCAAAAATGTCACTTTTTAATTGTGTGTCTGCAGTAAATCTTGTTGGCAAACAAATCAGGGGACACTATTGCATTTTTAACCCTTTAGTGGCATGATTACTTTTAGCCTTAAGGACCAATAATATTTTCCCCCTTTGTGTTCCAGCAGTGATTACTTTAAAAAAGTTCAAAATGTTTTGATTTTGCGGGATTAGTTGTAGGTTTTTAGGAACCTTTTTGGGATATATATCGTGTAGTAAAAAACTTTTATTATTTTATTTTTAGGGGGAAAGATAAAAAATAACATCATTTTATTATCTGGGTCACTACAATGATGATAATGCCACATTTTTATATATTTTTACTATTTTTCCTTACCTTCGGCAGCCTGTCCGTTCTGCAGCTACTCCCTCATTCTCCTCCAGACTGACAGGGAAGGCAGCTGCTTTAACTATCTCTGGTTTGGTACCAGTCACATTACCCCAGTCTTGCTGGCTGCCTGGTACATATGTTCTTTGCTGCCTTTATTTTCAGGTAGGCTAATAACTCTTGCAGTTGCCCATGTGTGGGGGTGGGATACCTGCTATGCTGCTGGGCTGGTAGCTGCTGAGTGCAGTACATGTTGGGGCCCGGGCTGACGCTGAGGGGGACAGGACAGTCAGGTGGAGGCTGTGGCTGCTGCCGTTCGTTGCACTCCTTAGCTCAGATGGTTCAGCAGTTTATTCCCTCCCCAGTCCTTCCTCCTGCTTTAATTATCGGCACATCCATTGGTGGCAGTAGCGCAGGCAGCTTCAGAGCCTGCTCTTTTCATTGGTGTCAGTGGTGGCCGCGTCATAGGAGGGAGGGACTCCCTCCCTCCTCCACTGTGTGGGCGAAGAGAACATGGCGCGCAGCGCACGCCATGTTCTCTCACAAGAGAAGATACTAGACTGTGAATCTATACTGGTATGAAAGTATTGATTGGGTATTGAAATTTTGCTACTTGATGCAATCCTACTGCCCACGCTGTAATACCACCACCTACAGGCAAAGGCTCGTCTGGTGTCAACAGTTGTTGATGCATAGCGTTCTCCTTGACGTCTCCAACGTCGTTGGTGGCCATCATTTCTGCTCAGCGTGAATCGACTTTTATCAGTGAACAGCACCAGGGCTGTGGAGTCGGTAAGCCAAAGCCCCGACTCCGACTCCTCAATTTCCCCTCACCCCGACTCCGACTCCTACTCCCTCATACATGGCGCATGTTTAAGTGATAACTTTAAACAAATTTGCATAAAATCAATAGTACAGATAAGGCTACTTTCACATTAGCGTTTTTAAATTCCGGTATTGAGTTCCGTTATAGGGGCTCAATACCGGAAAAAAACGCTTCAGTTTTGTCCCCATTCATTGTCAATGGGGACAAAACTGAACTGAAGACAACGGAATGCTCCTGAAAGCATTCCATTCCGTCTTCAGACCGGAGAACAAACCGCAGCATGCTGCGGTTTTCTCTCCGGTACAAGCATCCACACCAAGACGGATCCGGAATGACCCCCAATGCAAGTCAATGGGGACGGATCCGTTTGGTGTGGACACACCAGTAATCCAGATCTGTCCTCCATTGATTTCCAATGGGGGGGTCATTCCGGATCCGGCAACATACACACAGACATACATACAAACAAACATACAGACATACATACATACATACTCACATACTCCAGGGACGCCGGCAGCATGTCTTCACGCGCCTCCTGCGCGCAGCGATGACGTTTCCCCACTGCGACCAGCAGAGGGCGCTGTGGGGAATCGTCATCACTGCGCGCAGGAGGCGCGTGAAGACGTTCTGCCGGCGTCCCTGGAGTATGTGAGTATGTATGTATGTCTGTATGTATGTATGTCTGTATGTTTGTTTGTATGTATGTCTGTGTCTTGTTTTAAAGTGTGTCATGTGTGGGGCCGGAGCGCTGCTCCGGCTCCACACATGTATAGCGTTAGCACGGATCCGTTGGCACCCTTTAGGTGCCGGATCCGTGCTAACGCTAGTGTGAAAGAGGCCTAAGTCCTGACAAAAACAGTTTGTAATCTATCAGGCTTCTCTGGGTACAGCTCACTTAGGGCCTAATCAGAGGCGTAGCTAGAGGTTCAGCACATGGGGGGGGGGGCGAAACATACTTGAGTGGGCCCCCCACTTATTGGCTTCCCAAACGCACGTTTCCAACTTCATAGGCACATACTACTAGTTGTGGTTATAATACTGTATTAGCAAGATGACTATATAAACTGCTAGATCATCTATGCTGTTAAGTACAGTACAATAGACTTTCTACATACCCTACTCTAAATACTCTACCACATAATGCAGTAAAATATAGGATTAATAGGAGTAAAAAAGGGGACTCCTATGTTAAAGGAAATCTGTCCCCAGCTTTTACATCACTAAACTAACAGTCCCTTGCCCCCATCAGACCTCAGATCGGCTTAATGTGCCCCCATCAGACCTCAGATCAGCGTATTGTGCCCCATCAGACCTCAGATCAGCGTATTATGCCATCAGACCTCAGAGCAGCAGAATGTGCCCCCATCAGACCTCAGATCAGCAGAATGTGCCCCCATCAGACCTCAGATCAGCTGAATGTGCCCCCATCAGACCTCAGATCAGCAGAATGTACCCCCATCAGACCTCAGATCAATAGAATGTGCCCCCATCAGACCTCAGATCAGCAGAATGTTCCCCCATCAGACCTCAGATAGGCTTAATGTGCCCCCATCAGACCTCAGATCAGCGTATTGTGCCCCCCATCAGACCTCAGATCGGCTTAATGTGCCCCCATCAGACCTCAGATCGGCTTAATGTGCCCCCATCAGACCTCAGATCAGCAGAATGTTCCCCCATCAGACCTCAGATCAGCAGAATGTTCCCCCATCAGACCTCAGATCAGCAGAATGTACCCCCATCAGACCTCAGATCAGCAGAATGTACCCCCATCAGACCTCAGATCATCAGAATGTGTCCCCATCAGACCTCAGATCAGCAGAATGTACCCCCATCAGACCTCAGATCAGCAGAATGTACCCCCATCAGACCTCAGATCAGCAGAATGTGTCCCCATCAGACCTCAGATCAGCTTAATGTGCCCCCATCAGACTCCATAATGGAAGCGCTCACTTGAATTCGCCTGATTGTACTAAGGCCATCCCTGCTGGGCCCCCCCAGAGGTATTGGGCCCGGAGCATCGCCTCCCCGTTTTTTCAGTGCACTTACTTTAACTTAAGTGCCTCCTTTCTCAGATTTCACTCAGGGTCACATGACCTGTGATGTCAGCTTTCCTCCCTGCACTGCTAAAGTTCATGCACAAGCAGATAACAGTCTGTACAGGAGACATCACTGTGTTGGCCACGCCCCCCTGCCCTGCCAACTCCTTCTCTCTCCCTGGATTCTTTCAGATAAAACATTAACCCCTTCAGCCAGAACACACACAGGGCTCAAGGCTTTACAACAGTAGCTACAGGCAATGAAGAAACATAGGATCTGCCCACCTCATCCTGTAGAGACTGACACTGGAGGAGATCTGCAGAGTATTGCACAAGAAATGTAGGGGAAAGTTCTTGTGTGCATCAGTAATGTCATTGTACAGCTGGAACTTGTAGTTTTACATATACAACATGCTGCTGAGTATCCTAGCAGGCAGACATTTCTCTCAGGGCAGACTTATTCACTCCCTTGAGTAAGGCTATGTACACCTTTGGAGGCAATTTTTATTTATGATTGCATATTACTAATTTGTGGCTAAAAATCATATTTTCAATTGGTAAAAATATTGAGCCATTCTGTCACAAGGAGTTACAAATGTGCCTGGAGCTGTGTGACATTTATCATCTGGTTCCACAGGGCATTGTTCTCAGTAAAGCGGTCATCACTGTGGGATGTGGCCAAAGGTTGTTCACTTCTATGCCTTTCTGTGACTCTTCCAGTCTTTCTGTATCTCTGTTGCAACCTGCTGATGACACTCTGTGACACTCTAAGCTCAGTGGCCACTTCCGTCTGATAACATCCTGCTTGATGGCTCGCAATAGTGAGGTACTGTTGATCAACTGTTAGGTGTTGTCTTGGTCTCATGATGTCAAAATGTGAGCAGTATGATAAGGAGGACTGTTTAAATACCAATCCTATTTGAACCAGGAAATTTATTGGGTGATTCATGGATCAAATACCTGTTGTAAATGTTGCCATTTAAGCACCTTGTTAGAGAAAAGCAAGTTGTGCAAAAAGTACTGAAGCACTGAACAGTTGGACATGTGCATTCAAAAGAGAAGAGAGAAGGTCTCATTAGGTTCACCTGAAAGCCAAATATTCCTAACTTTTTGTGAGTAGTGTACCTGCTTAGTCAGCAGGCAAACCCCTGCCAATGCAGACACTTGTTCCTTATCTTGTGGATGGGGGATAAATTGACATGGGAGAACACCCAGTAACTGCAGGGTATTCACATTCTATAGAATTTATTTGAATCAACTTTCAGAAAAGACAAATTCATAATTTTTCAATATACTCTCTGTAGAAGGAAGTGCTGGTATGTATGTGTGTATATGTATATGCATGCCCCCTTTATGAGGCATGCATATACATGTATATCTATATATGGGCCTTCTATATATGTATCTGTGGGTCTCCGGATATGCCCCAATATGTGGTGCCCTCTGATGCATATGATGCCCCCTACATATATTATATTGTGCCCCCAGTTGCTCCTAATGTATATAGATACATGTATATATGCCCCAGTTTTATATGCATTTATCTATATACATATAAACTGACCCTCCACCCTGCATCCCCCTGGAGGCACATACCAGCACGCTTGCAGGAGGGAGACGCCGCCCTGATGACAGTCTCTGGCAAATCAAAGGAAGAGGATTGATAAGATCATCTACCCTTTGTCACACACCTCTGATATCAGCTGTTCACAGCAAGGGTTGCTATGAACATGGGTGTTGGTCTCCTCCAGGCCAAGGCCTTGCATTGTAAAGGTTTATTACACCTGATTATGTGGGATTGTGTAGTGTAGCTAGGGTTGGTATTAGTGTAGTACTGTATTGTTAAATAATAAGTCTGTATATTGTATAATAAATATTGTTATTATTTATAATACAGCGCGCAGTGTTTTTATAGTATTGTTGTAACGTGTACTTTGAGTCCTTTTTAGGTCGTGTGTAAGGCAATAGCTAATTACATAGGTATAAATAGGTGGAACTAGCGAAAGCGGGTTTACGCCTATTTATGAATATTAATTATTGGTATAGCCCAAAATACCAATAATTAATATTCCCTATTACACTCTCCCTAGTCCCTATTGTGTTACATCAGTTTATTTCAAGTGTGAACCATGAAGGAACCGGATGCCAGTGCATCTGAGCGTGCATGTGAACTAATCTTGTTGTAAAGACTAGTGATGAGGAGTATGTGGCCCTAAGAGTCACATCTGAAGAAGAGGTGAAGACGGCGGTGCATTTGTGGATCGCAGCTCAGTTTAAAGCATATTTTAAGGAGGGAATAAGAAAACTTGTTGATAGATGGACAAAATGTATTGAAAAGCAGAGAGATAATTTAAACAATTATACGGTGCCTTGCGAAAGTATTCAGCCCCCGGGAACTTTTCAGCCTTTTGACACATTTCAGGCTTCAAACAAAAAGATATAACATTTAAAATTTTTGGTGAAGAATCAACAACAAGTGGGTCACAATTGTGAAGTGGAACGAAATTTATTGGATCATTTAATCTTTTTTTGTAATAATAAAACTGAAAAGTGGGGCGTGGAAAATTATTCAGTTGTCTTTTTTTCTACTACATACAGTATAAGGCTGTCTGACAAACTCCTTATTGTACGAGTCAAAAGCGATCCACACTCTGGCTATAGAATTAATTTTAATCAAAGACAAATATACAGTGCCTTGCGAAAGTATTCGGCCCCCTGGAACTTCTCAACCTTTTGCACATTTGTGCTCCGTCCTGTGCAGTGTCCTCCACTGCAGCCAGTAAACCATACACCAGTATAGTGCTGAAAAGCCAGCGCTGTACCAGAACGATGATTTTAAGAAGCAGTACAATACAGGACTTTGGGTCCTTTTTTAAGATGGAAAGCAGCATAATTAATTAATAATTTGCCCTCTGCACTTTGACAGGACCAGGCAGAGCAAATTTCATTATGCCTGGCCCTGACTTCTAAAGTCAATCAAAGTGCAGAGGGCACAGCAGTGGCAGAGAGCGCAGAGCCTTTAGGAGTAACGGCAACACCCCCATTGCTCCTAGAGGCTCATTTCCATATATTATTAATATACAGTACAGACCAAAAGTTTGGACACACCTTCTCATTCAAAGAGTTTTCTGTATTTTCATGACTATGAAAATTGTAGATTCACACTGAAGGCATCAAAACTATGAATTAACACATGTGGAATTATATACTTAACAAAAAAGTGTGAAACAACTGAAAATATGTCTTCTAGGTTCTTCAAAGTAGCCACCTTTTGCTTTGATTACTGCTTTGCACACTCTTGGCATTCTCTTGATGAGCTTCAAGAGGTAGTCACCTGAAATGGTTTTCACTTCACAGGTGTACTCTGTCAGGTTTAATAAGTGGGATTTCTTGCCTTATAAATGGGGTTGGGACCATGAGTTGTGTTGGCAGAAGTCAGGTGGATACACAGCTGATAGTCCTACTGAATATACTGTTAGAATTTGTATTATGGCAAGAAAAAAGCAGCTAAGTAAATAAAAACGAGTGGCCATCATTACTTTAAGAAATAAAGGTCAGTCAGTCCGAAAAATTGGGAAAACTTTGAAAGTGTCCCCAAGTGCAGTCGCAAAAACCATCAAGCGCTACACAGAAACTGGCTGACATGAGGACCTCCCCAGGAAAGGAAGACCAAGAGTCACCTCTGCTGCGGAGGATAAGTTCATCCGAGTCACCAGCCTCAGAAATCGCAGGTTAACAGCATCTCAGATTAGAGACCAGGTAAATGCCACACAGAGTTCTAGCAGCAGACACATCTCTACAACAACTGTTAAGAGGAGACTGTGTGCAGCAGGCCTTCATGGTAAAATAGCTGCTAGGAAACCACTGCTAACTACAGGCAACAAGCAGAAGAGACTTGTTTGGGCTAAAGAACACAAGGAATGGACATTAGACCAGTGGAAATCTGTGCTTTGGTCTGATGAGTCCAAATTTGAGATCTTTGGTTCCAACCACTGTGTCTTTGTGCGACGCAGAAGAGGTGAACGGATGGACTCGACATGCCTGGTTCCCACCATGAAGCATGGAGGAAGAGGTGTGATGGTGTGGGGGTGCTTTACTGGTGACACTGTTGGGGATTTATTCAAAATTGAAGGCATACTGAACCAGCATGGCTACCACAGCTTCTTGCAGCGGCATGCTATTCCATCCGGTTTACGTTTAGTTGGACCATCATTTATTTATAAACAGGACAATGACCCCAAACACACCTCAAGGCTGTGTAAGGGCTATTTGACCAAGAAGTAGAGTGATGGGGTGCTACGCCAGATGACCTGGCCTCCACAGTCATCAGACCTGAACCCAATCGAGATGGTTTGGGGTGAGTTGGACCGCAGAGTGAAGGCAAAAGGGCCAACAAGTGCTAAGCATCTCTGGGAACTCCTTCAAGACTGTTGGAATACCATTTCAGGTGACTACCTCTTGAAGCTCATCAAGAGAATGCCAAGAGTGTGCAAAGCAGTAATCAAAGCAAAAGGTGGCTACTTTGAAGAACCTAGAATATAAGACATATTTTCAGTTGTTTCACACTTTTTTGTTAAGTATATAATTCCACATGTGTTAATTCATAGTTTTGATGCCTTCAGTGTGAATCTACAATTTTCATAGTCATGAAAATACAGAAAACTCTTTGAATGAAAAGGTGTGTCCAAACTTTTGGTCTGTACTGTATATATAATAATTATATCATTTTTCTCAACAATGTGGGCACATGAACATGGGACCAAGCCTTCAACTGCCAAGCACACATGCAACAGGTCAGCCAGTTTCATAGATACAAATCTGCTGACAGATTTTCTCCACTGTATTCACTGAGGAAAATAAACTGTCAGATGAAATGCAGAATGTAAAAGTAAATTCCCCATTAAAAGCACCCTATCTGACCCAGAAAGAAGAGCTGCATCTTAAAAAGATGAAAATAGACAAATCACCGGGACCAGATGGCATACACCCCATATCCTAAGATAATTAAGTAATGTCATAGCCAGGCCCTAATTTCTGATATTTAAGGATTATATAAGAGTGTTCCACAGGATTGGCGCATTGTAAATGTGGTGCCAATATTCAAAAAAGGTCCGAAAACAGCCCGAAAACTATAGGCCGGTAAGTTTAACATCTGTCCTGGGTAAACTGTTTGAAGAGATGCTATCATGGAGTACTTCAATGAAAATAAGTAAATAACTCCATATCAGCACGTTTTCTTGAGGTATCGGTCATGTCAAACCAGGGCTGTGGAGTCGGTAAGCCAAAGCCCCGACTCCTCAATTTCCCCGACTCCCGACTCCTACTCCCTCATACATGGAGCATGTTTAAGTGATAACTTTAAATAAATTTGCATAAAATCAATAGTACAGATAAGTCATGACAAAAACAGTTTGTAACCTATCAGGCTTCTCTGGGTACAGCTCACCTAGGGCCTAATGAGAGGCGTAGCTAGAGGTTCAGCACATGGTGGGGGGGGGGGCGAAACATACTTGAGTGGGCCCCCCACTTATTGGCTTCCCAAACGCACGTTTCCAACTTCACAGGCACATACTACTAGTTGTGGTTATAATACTGTATTAGCAAGATGACTATATAAACTGCTAGATCATCTATGCTGTTAAGTACAGTACAATAGACTTTCTACATACCCTACTCTAAATACTCTACCACATAATGCAGTAAAATATAGGATTAATAGGAGTAAAAAAGGGGACTCCTATGTTAAAGGAAATCTGTCCCCAGCTTTTACATCACTAAACTAACAGTCCCTTGCCCCCATCAGACCTCAGATCGGCTTAATGTGCCCCCATCAGGCCTCAGATCAGCGTATTGTGCCCCATCAGACCTCAGATCAGCGTATTGTACCCCCATCAGACCTCAGAGCAGCAGAATGTGCCCACATCAGACCTCAGATCAGCGTCTTGTGCCCCATCAGACCTCAGATCAGCAGAATGTGCCCCCATCAGACCTCAGCTCAGCAGAATGTGCCCCCATCAGATCTCAGATCAATAGAATGTGCCCCCATCAGACCTCAGATCAATAGAATGTGCCCCCGTCAGACCTCAGATCAGCAGAATGTGCCCCCATCAGATCTCAGATCAATAGAATGTGCCCCCATCAGACCTCAGATCAGCAGAATGTGCCCCCATCAGACCTCAGATCGGCTTAATCTGCCCCCATCAGACCTCAGATCAATAGAATGTGCCCCCATCAGACCTCAGATCAGCAGAATGTGCCCCTATCAGACCTCAGATAGGCTTAATGTGCCCCCATCAGACCTAAGATAGGATTAATGTGCCCCCATCAGACCTCAAGTCAGCAGAATGTGCCCCCATCAGACCTCAGATCAGCAGAATGTTCCCCCATCAGACCTCAGATCAGCAGAATGTACCCCCATCAGACCTCAGATCAGCAGAATGTGCCCCCATCAGACCTCAGATCAGCAGAATGTACCCCCATCGGACCTCAGATCAGCAGAATGTTCCCCCATCAGACCTCAGATCAGCAGAATGTGCCCCCATCAGACTCCATAATGGAAGCGCTCACTTGTATTCGCCTGATTGTACTAAGGCCATCCCTGTTGGGCCCCCCCAGAGGTATTGGGCCCAGAGCATCGCCTCCCCTGCCCCCCTCTCCCCCCAGTAGCTACGCCTCTGGGCCTGATGTATGAAAACTGTCTAGGTCTAAGACTTTTTTTGTTGCCCATAGCAACCAATCAGAGCTCCCCTTTCATTTCTCCAGAGAACTATATGAAATGAAAGGGGAGCTCTGATTGATTGCTATGAGCAACAAAGAAACTTCTATACCTAGACAGTTTTCATACATAAGGGCCCTAGGTGTTTTACATCAGCAGATAGAAGCCATAAGAGCAGCTAACCTCTCAAAACATGAGCTCAGAGGAAACATAAAGCATACAGAGAGAACATGCACTGGACATAAAGGGCAGTACACAGTCATCTCAACTAAAAGCCTAAATCCTTAGATCAGGAATAGAACAGACATAGGACATTTCATCATTTTCACAAATTCTTATAAAAATATATTCAGCACTGAACTAAATGTACTAATTCATTATATATTTTAGGAGTCGGAGTCGGTCCATTTTATACCGACTCCGACTCCACCAAAATGGTGACCGACTCCGACTCCACGACTCCGACTCCACAGCCCTGTGTCAAACTAATGTAATCAGTTTCTATGAGGAGGTAAGTTCTAGCCTTCTAGAGGTAAGTGATAGAAAACAGAGGGTGGTTATTAACGGTACACACTGAGATTGGGGCACTGTCACTAGTGGGGTACCACAGGGGTCAGTATTAGGCCCTGTTCTCTTCAATCTATTTATTAATGATCCTGTAGAAGGCTTGCACAGTAAAATATCAATTTTTGCAGATGACACTAAACTGTGTAAAATAATTAACACAGAGGAGGACAGTGCACTGCTACAGATGAATCTGGATAGATTGGAGACTTGGGCAGAGAAGTGGCAGATGAGGTTTAACACTGACAAATGTAAGGTTATGCATATGGGAAGGAATAATGCAAGTCACCAGTACATACTAAATTGTAAAACACTGGTTAACACTGACATGGAAAAGGACCTAGGAATTTTAGTGAACAGCAAACTAAGCTGTAGAAACCAGTGTCAGGCAGCTGCTGCCAAAGCCAATAAGATAATGGGTTGCATCAAAAGAGGCATAGATGCCCATGATGAGAACATAGTCCTGCCACTTTACAAATCACTAGTCAGACCACACATGGAGTACTGTGTACAGTTCTGGGCTCCTGGGAACAAGGCAGACATAGCAGAGCTGGAGAGGGTTCAGAGGAGGGCAACTAAAGTAATAACTGGAATGGGTGGACTACAGTACCCAGAAAGATTATCAAAATTAGGGTTATTCACTTTAGAAAAAAGACGACTGAGGGTAGATCTAATAACTATGCATAAATATATCAGAGGTCAGTACAGAGATCTCTCCCATGATCTATGACTGTGAGGAGGGGACATCCTCTGCGTCTGGAGGAAAGAAGGTTTGTACACAAACATAGAAGAGGATTCTTTACGGTAAGAGCAGTGAGACTATGGAACTCTCTGCCTGAGGAGGTGGTGATGGTAAGTTCACTAAAAGAGTTCAAGAGGGGCCTGGATGTATTTCTGGAGGGTAATAATATTACAGGTTATAGTTACCAGAAATGGGTTGTTTATCTAGAGAAATACATCACTTCTTCATCAATAGTTTTGTTGCCAGGTCTCAAATGACCATATCCATAATATTCGACAATAGTAGGCTTTAGTAAAGCACCCCCAAGATACGAACAGAAACTCTTGGAGGTACTAGACAAAAATGTATTAACAACGAGGCCAAGATGTTCTAGACTGCACGCCAAGTTTATGAAGAAACCAATCCGTATTTCATACTGGATAAACTACATGAAATTGTTCTGGTGGAAAAACAATTCATTTGGAGCAGTCTGCATTATTTCTCCCAGAACATTGCCTCACTACCTAGACCAGATAAAACACTTATAGTGAAGAAACATAGAGTACAATTCTGTAGGTTTTTTTTTGTTTCTAAAATATCAATACAAATTAATTGGATTTGATATGATAGAATATTTATGGAAAGCATAAATGACAACGTTTACATTATACATGTAAAAATTTTACATACAATGCTAGTTCAAGATATAACTTTAATGTGAATAACAAAGAGATTGATGTATTAAAAATTCAAAAACTATGTCACAGGCAGGATAGTCATTATGGTGATGGAATCCTGTGTATACACCATGTTCCAAATTATTATGCAAATTGGATTTAAGTGTCATAAAGATTAAATTTTTTGTTTTTCAATGAAACTCATTGATGGTATTGTGTCTCAGGGCTCTTTGGATCACTGAAATCAATCTCAGATACCTGTGATAATTAGTTTGCCAGGTGAGCCCAATTAAAGGAAAACTGGATGTTCCACAATATTAAGCAGGCCACTGTTTTCAAGTAAAATGGGAAAGAAAAAGGGTCTCTCTGCTGCCGAAAAGCATCAAATAGTGCAATGCCTTGGACAAGGGATGAAAACATTAGATATTTCACGAAAACTTAAGAGTGATCATCGTACTGTGAAGAGATTTGTGGCTCATTCAGAGCACAGACGTGTTCGTGCTGATAAAGGCAGAATGAGGAAGGTTTCTGCCAGGCAAGTTCATCAGATTAAGAGAGCAGCTGCTAAAAAGCCATTACAAACCAGCAAACAGATATTTGAAGCTGCTGGTGCCTCTGGAGTCCCTGGAACCTCAAGGTGTAGGATCCTTCAAAGGCTTGCTATGGTGCATAAACCTACTATTTGGCCACCCCTAACCAGTGCTCACAAGCAGAAACGGTTGCAGTGGGTCCAGACATACATGAAGATTCATTTTCAAACCGTCTTGTTTACTGATGAGTGTCGTGCAACCCTGGATGGTCCAGATGGATGGAGTAGTGGATGGTTGGTGGATGGTCACCATGTCCCAACAAGGCTTCAACGTCAGCAAGGAGGTGATGGAGTCATGTTTTGGGCCAGAATCATGGGGAAAGAGCTGGTAGGCCCCTTTAGGGTTCCTGAAGGTGTGAAAATGACCTCTGCAAAGTATATAGAGTTTCTGACAGACAACTTTCTTCCATGGTACAAAAAGCAGAAACGTGCCTTCAGGAGCAAAATCATCTTCATGCATGACAATGTACCATCTCATGCTGCAAAGAATACCTCTGTGTCATTGGCTGCTATGGGCATAAAAGGAGATAAACTCATGGTGTGGCCACCATCTTCCCCTGTCCTCAACCCTATAGAGAACCTTTGGACTATTATCAAGCAAAAAATCTATGAGGGTGGGAGGCAGTTCACATCAAAACAGCAGCTCTGGGAGGCTATTCTGACATCATGCAAAGAAATTCAAGCAGAAACTCTCCAAAAACTCACAAGTTCAATGGATGCAAGAATTGTGAAGGTGATATCAAAGAAGGGTTCCTATGTTAACATGTAACTTGGTCTGTTAGGATGTTTTGGATTTAAATAGCTTTTTATTTCAGTGAATGTGACCTCCTAATGCTGCAAATTCCACAAATGAGCATTTTAAGTTCTTAAAAACATATAAAATGTTTAGAAACTCTACTGTGCATAATAATTTGGAACAGTGCATTTTGAGTTTTTTTTTTAATTTTTGAAGAATATACTGTTATCATTGGGAGGTTTGTTCAATAAAATTTGATGTATACTCTAACGGGTGATGGCTTTTATTATACTGACAGTCATTTGCACCGACCATTTAGGAAAATCAGAGATAAATATCATTTGCATAATAATTTGGAACATGGTGTAGAGCGGTAGGTTCAGCAAAGCAAAGTCTTATTACACTGGAAGGTTTGTAATTGGTACTCTCCTTCCTTTCATCAAATAAATATGTATGGTACAGGTAAACGAATGACAGACTTCTTTGCGTAATGTCCTTAAAAAAAAGAATGAAACATTATTAAAGGTGCTATCTGATGAGTAATGTAAAAAAAAGGAAACTAATACATAATATAATAAAACACAATCTCTTTTTAACAAAGCTAGAACCAGCCCTGCACCTCACATGAATCCAGAGATCTCCCCATTCATTGCTCTACTAGATTTATATCAAGCTGACAGCTCAGGGTGGGTGTCCTTTCTCAGAGGTTGTGTTCCGTCTGACGCGGCTGGTGGCAGTTGAAAGATGGAACTGAGCATGTGCGTCCACCTCAGTGAGAAATTAGAAGATAAAAAAACAGCAGGTGGCGCTATACAGATAAAGTTTAATTGAATAACTCAGTGGCTATGCTAAATGTTTCATTATATGGAGTTACAAACTTATCCAGATCCAGCGGCTTATTTTTCGTGGGACGTCCCCTGAAATAATAAAAAAGTTAAATAACATGGCCCTGATTTCTTGTGTATGGAATAAACTAAGTACAGTAATCACGGTTGTGTTTTCATCAAAACAATGCAGTTTAAATTCCTCCATCTGAACTATACATGTCATATTCTCTGGTATGTGATATTTGACCTCTGTCTCCATGTCCCCTACAACTGCACCACTCTGTGTTTCCAGTTTGTTTACTGATTGCTATAGTTTGCCTTATCATCCCAAAGAGCTTCCAACAGTGTTCAGAAGATCCCAAGAAGCCATTACTTTGTGCTTAAGTTCATTCAGTAAACTGTCCAATTCCTGGGAAAAAAACATTTTAGAAAGTAATTTGTTTCTTACTTTTACCAAAATAACTACCTCTATGACATGCAATATTATTTCATACACAGTTCATAGCCTGTGTATGAAATAATATTGAGTTCCATATACTCCTCCTGATTCAGACTCTTCACTGCCGTTATCTTCCTTCACATTAACTTTCAAAATAAATACTTAAACTTAATGGGGTTGTCCTGGATTTTGATAATGATGGGCTAGGATAGGTTATCAATATCAGATCGGTGGGGGAGGTCTTTCTCCCGGCACCCCCATGATCAGCTATTGTAAGAAGCTGTGGTGCTCAGGTGAGTGCTGCAGGATCTTCTTAGGCCAGTGATGTCAGGTTCATTGGTCACATGGCTTAAGCGCAGCTCAGTCCCATTCCAGTGAATGAGCCTGAGCTGCAGTACCAAGCACAGCCGTTGTACAATGTATAGCTTTGGCTTGGTAAGCTGTGAGGAGACCGCAGGATTCACCGGAGCGTTGCGGCCTCTTCAAACAGCTCATTGTCAGTGCCAGGAGTCGGACCCCGACTGATCAGATATTGATGACCAATCTTAAGCATAGGCCATCAATATCCAAATACCAAACAACCCCTTTAAGAAATCTAACATTTGTTTAAAAAAATACTTGCAGATGCTTGGTCCTGACAACCCTGGTGCTTTCTTCTTCCACTCTGCTGCAGGCTGTGTCCACTGAAGCACTGCTCTCCTCTCCTGCAGTTCTGTCTAAGATGGTGTTGTTGCTTCCTGAACCCATGAAGACACAGGTAAGATGGACTTCGCTGATGTCATTATTGTTGTTTAATCCAAGGGCAGTGGAGAGGAACGTTTCTTAAATGTGTTTTGCCATGTATAGTTAAATCTTTTTTTTTTTTTAAATACTTTATTTTTCCAATTATGAAAAAGAAATAAAACTTTGTAACAACATCTTGACATATAATAGAAAACCCTCCCTCACATCACCCCCCCTCCCTATACCCCCCAACCAACGATCACCCCCCCCCCTGCAGAGTCATATCTAAACAGTAATACTCCAAATATCCAGTATCCACACAAATATTTCATCTTAATTTATAGATAAGGCCTAACTTCTCTGAATCTAACATAGCTGCGATCCATTTCTTCCAGATAAGATAAAATTTATTCACATTACCAATCTTCAAAAATATACATATTCATAATTAATAGATTTCCTGATTAAACATTTTACATACTCGATCGAGAGTGCATTACCTGACATCCATTTTTGAGCTATTGTTAGTCTTACAATAAAAAAAAATCCTATTAAGGACTCTCCTAACATCTTGACTCTTAACTTTTTCCATATTCCCCAGTAGCCACACTGTCGGTCCTCCCAGTTCCTTATTTTTCAGACGATTCTTCACTAAATCCAAAATTTCTGCCCAATAATCCTTCAACACGGACAGTCATAGATCATATGCAGGAAGCCAACCGCCTACAGACCACACTTTGGGCAGTGACTACCTGCTCCCCGTTTAAATTTAGAAATAATCTTAGGTGTATAGTAGAGACGATGCAACACAAAAAACTGTGTAACCATATGATTCTTATTAATAGAATTGTCCCTTGCCCATTTATAAATATCTAACCATTCAGACCTGGTTTGAGTCCCAAGCTCCTCCTCCCAGTCTCTTTTGCTCTTATGGTCCATACGACCCAACCTTGAGGTCTGGAGCATCTTATAAACGTTAGATAACCCTTTCCTATTAGTAGTAGCCCCTTTTAGATAAAACACCAAATGTGACTCCACAATCTGAAATTTCTTCTTATTCTGTGATTTATCATAAGCATGTCTAATTTGTACATACCTAAAAAACACAAAAAGTGGTAAATTATATTCGATTTGTAAGTCCTTAAAATCCTAAACATACCCTGACTAAAAAAACTGTGAAACCCTTGACAATCCATAACAGTTCCAAAATGTATAATCTTTTATCTTATACATTTCCTCAATGTGCTCATTAGCCAACAATAACGTAAAATTAAACGTCCCGTGTATTTGCATTTCCTTTTTATCTGTTCCCACACTCTAAATGTTAAATCCTCCAAACCTGGATTCTCCCTTTTCTCACCCTTACTTGATTCTAATAACTCCCAAATATCATTATATTTTCTCCCTCTTCTGTGAACCATTTTTTGAAGATACTTTCTCTTTTCCCAAGATATTAAATAAATTAATTGGGAAGCTACGAAATACAACTGGAAATCAGGAACTGCTAACCCGCCATTGGACTCATCCAAACACATATATTCAATCTTTATTCTAGGTCTGCGCCCCCTCCAGATAAAATCTGTTAACATTGACCTCAATTTCTTGAAAAAATTTCCTCCAATCCATACCGGACAATTCCTAAGAGCATAAAGCAATTGAGGGAGGACCACCATCTTAATTACACTAATTCTATCCATCATAATCAAAGGGAAGCCCCATCCAGATCTTCATTTTAAGTTTAATCCTCTGTAATAAAGGCTTCAAATTAAGCTCCTCAAACCTTCCAATATCGGCTGCAACCACCACCCCCAAATACCTGAAAGAATCATTCTTCCCCAAAACTTTAAGACCAGGATATACTATCTCTTCTTCCATAGGCAAAAGTATTGATTTTTGCCAGTTTATTTCCATTCCAGAGAGTTCCCCAAAGTCATTAATAATCCCTATTACTCTATCCAAAGAAGATCTTGCATTTTTTAAGAATAACAAAATGTCATCCGCATACAACGACACTTTGTCCCCCGTCCCCCTGCACCCAAACCCCACAATCCCTTCCTCTTTCCTTAACTTAATCGCCAAGGGTTCAACAAAAAGGGCAAAGATGAGGGGGGAGAGGGGACAATCCTGCCGCGTACCCCTAGACAATGGGAAACTCTCTGTCTGTTGTCCGTTCACAAAAATAGTCGCTCTAGGTTGGGCATAGAGTATCTTAAGCCAATTAGTAAACCTGGGCCCCATTCCATATCCCGCCAGAAGTTCCCAGAGGAAGGGCCACTCCACCCTGTCAAATGCTTTAACAGCATCTAACGACAGGATGGAGCAGCCCCACTCCCTATTCTGAATGTTAGCATATAATCTACGAATATTATCAGAGGTAGATCGTCCGGCCATGAATCCGGTTTGATCATCTTCTATCAATTCCGACACCACCCTAGCTAACCTATTAGCTAAAATTTTAGCCAATATCTTCTGGTCAGTGTTTAACAGGGATATAGGTCTATAAGACCCTGGATCACACTCATCTTTCCCTGGTTTCAAAATCAAGGTAATCAAAGCATCATACATAGAAAGAGGTAATTTTCCTTTTTTTTCCGCCTCATGATATACTGCTATTAATTCTGAGGCGAAAAGGCTTTCATATGTTTTATAAGCCTCAAATGGAAGAGCATCTAATCCAGCTGATTTCGATCTAGGCGAGTCTCTAATAGCTTTCAGGACCTCATCCAAAGATATATTTGCCTCTAATAGAGAAACAGCATTCTTGGATAACTGGGGGAGATGTAGATTCACTATATAACTATAAATCTCTATCGTTCCTTTCCTCAACTGGGTTTTATACAAGTTTGAATAAAAATCATAAAGTATATGCCGCACCTCCTCTGGCATTCTCTTAAGTTGGCCCCTAATGTCCCTTAAAGGGGTATTCTCATCTTGGACAATGGGGGCATATTGCTAGGATATGCCCCCATTGTCCTATAGGTGCGGGTCCCGCCGCTGGGACCTGCACCTATATCGAGAACGGGGCCCCCGAAGTGAAGAAGTGCGTACCGTGCAAGCGCGGCTTGCTCTCCATTCACTTCTATGGGGCCGCCGCAAATAGCCGAGCGCTGGCTCGGCTATCTCTCTCAGCTCCATAGAAATGAATGGGAGCGCACTGCGCATGCACGGCCACCGCTCCCATTCATTTCTATGGAGCCGACGGAGATAGCCGAGCCAGCGCTCGGCTATTTGCGGCGGCCCCATAGAAGTGAATGGAGAGCGGGCCGCGCTTGCGCGGTGCGCACTTCTTCACTTTGGGGGCCCCGTTCTCGTTATAGGTGCGGGTCCCAGAGGCGGGACCCGCACCTATAGGACAATGGGGGCATATCCTAGCGATATGCCCCCATTGTCCAAGATGAGAATACCCCTTTAATACACCAATTACTACACTGCTCTTTCTACCTTAAATTATCTTAGATAGAAATTTACCTGTCCTCCCAGCTACAAGAAAACTCTGCTCGTCATAATGATATAACCGTGTCTGAGCATTTGCTGTGACCAGATCTCTAAAGTTCTGTTCCTTCTCCTCCCAATTCTTTTTGTCAGTTATACTGCCTGTCTGGCCGAACTTTTCTGCCGCTTGTCTAGCCTCCGACTTGATTTTTTTTTCTTCTTTTACCATTATATTTTTCGTCCTAACAATTTTTTCTAACAGGATCCCCCTAAAGTACGCCTTGAACGCATCCCAGACCACCCCTCTTCCCGCAGACCCAGTATTAATTTAAAAAAATACCTTTATCTTTTCCCTTAACTCCTCCTCATTTTTCCTTTCCTCAAACCAAACATGATCAATCCTCAATCTTCTCATTCCCCTCTCCCTCTCTTTTAATCGAATCTGGATAGAGGCGTGGTCTGAGACACATCTTCGGCCATACCTTATATCCTGGATCCACGGATCCATTTCTTTTGAACCCAGTACTAAGTCAATCCTGGAGAGAGTCTGACTAGTCTTATAACATGAAAACATCCTTTTATCAGGATTTTTAAATCTCAAAAAATCAACCCAATCCATCTCATCCAAAAACCTAAAAATCGATGTTTCACCCTTAACCTCGATGTTCCTCAATCTCCATCTGTCCTTAGACTCATCTACGGGACAATTAAAATCTCCTGAGACCATCACCGATAACTCATTCCTTTCCTTCATAAAAGTCACCAAGTCCTGCAGAACATTCATAGAAAAGGGAGGAGGAATATAAACAAAGGCCAGTATAATTTTAATTCCAAGATAACTAACATGAACAAAAACAAATCTTCCTCGATCATCCACTCTATACCCCAGGATCTCACATTCTACCCTTTCATGAATCAAGACTGAAACTCCCCTTGAATACGACGAGAAAGTAGAATGGAACTCCTCCCTCACCCATCTACGATTAAGCAATTTAACGATTTCAGGTGTTAAATGAGTTTCCAATAAACACAGCACCCCTGGCATATGCTTTACAGCAACATCAAAAACTGCAGCTCTTCTTTTTCTTTCAGAGAGGCCTCTGATATTCCAAACCAAGATTTTCATACACTACATTTTTAGAAAAAAAATAAAATAAAATCATTCCCCACTCTGCTACTTGCCCCCACCCATCCCTTCCCCTCCCTCCCCCCCTATCCCCAACTTATTGAAAAGCTGTCTCGTTTCACCGCGAGACACTTTTCCCCTAACTTAGCATTTTCCTCCCTGCTCCTCCTCTATCCTTCTATTCCCTTTAAATCCATCCAACTTATCACTTCTTGTACGGATAAGAAAAAAAACACCTGCTCTTGATGTATTACTTTCAATTTGGCCAGGGAAATTAATGAATAATGCAAACCTGCCTGTCTAAGCCTTTTTTTAACCTGAGTAAATTTCATTCTGTCCATCTGAGTGGCCCTAGAATAGTCAGGATAAATCGCTATTCTGTTGCCATTATATTCCTTATCTCCTTCTCTTCTTGCTTTACGCATCAATATATCCCTATCTACGGAGGGAAAAAAACCTAACCAAGATTGTCCTTGAATTACTACCTGGTACCTTCCAGTGAATGAGCCTGAGCTGCAGTACCAAGCACAGCCGTTGTACAATGTACGGCTTTGGCTTGGTAAGCTGTGAGGAGACCGGAGCGTTGCGGCCTCTTCAAACAGCTCATTGTCAGTGCCAGGAGTCGGACCCCGACTGATCAGATATTGATGATCAATCTTAAGCATAGGCCATCAATATCCAAATACCAAACAACCCCTTTAAGAAATCTAACATTTGTTTAAAAAAATACTTGCAGATGCTTGGTCCTGACAACCCTGGTGCTTTCTTCTTCCACTCTGCTGCAGGCTGTGTCCACTGAAGCACTGAGATGGTGTTGTTGCTTCCTGAACCCATGAAGACACAGGTAAGATGGACTTCGCTGATGTCATTATTGTTGTTTAATCCAAGGGCAGTGGAGGGGAACGTTTCTTAAACGTGTTTTGCCATGTATAGTCAAATCTTACTTTTTAGGTTAGAGTACCACCCAGGTCCTTGCTTTCTCTTCATGACCACCATGCTTCTCTGGCTCCCCTTGATTTTATGCAGCAGCTTGCTCTCTGTGACCCTTGGAATATATGGCATACCACGGAATACGCTATCTTTCATAACATTATTGTGTTTAATTAGAGACTCTGCTATCCGTCCTATTGAGTCTTTCCTAGGGGGAGGAATGGAGGGGGCGTGGTGTGGCTTCATTACGCCCTAGTATGTAGCTTTCTTTCCTATCTAGGCCCAATCTTGGCTTTATCTAGAGACTTTACCCCATTGAAATCCATATTGGAAGTCTCCTCGCACTCCCCCTATTTGGGACTGATTCAACACCCTTGAGATGATTAGACGGATGGTTTTTGTTCATGGGCACTCAAGTCTGCCATGATTGGCTGACATCTGTAGATATCCAGATTTTGACATAAATACTGTTAGATTGTTTTGTTGGGAAAAAAAACACAATTCCACCACAGTTTTATGAGTTTTGTTTTTACAACGTTCCCTATGCAGAAAAACTGACCTTTTGCCTTCTTTATCAAGGTCATTATTATTACAACAATACCACATTTGTATAGTTTTACTTGTAAACACGGATAAACCAGAAATTGGCACACAAAGTTCCTTAAGAAAACGCATCTTTATTTAATAACATAAACATATACTTGGTATCAATATCCAAAACCACATGGAGGTGAAGAACCATGGTCACATCAGTATTGCGGAATATAAGAGGTAAATATATAAAGATAAAACCACACTGTGGTACATCCACATTAATCCAATATTGCACAATATACAGACCCGGAAAAATGGCATCGCCACAGGACACCCCAACATGTGTTTCATGTTAACTTTCTTTTTTAAGTGACTCTAGGTGACTATAACAAGCAATCATTAGATTGCTAGTTGTATTTTGTGATGGATATTTATGCATCACCAAACACAGCATTCAGTATATTCTAATTCAGTGTTGTCACCTGCAGGCCCATCATTGTAGTCTCAAGCAGGCTCCGGGCTATCACAGGAATATAAGCTCTTCCCCGATCTCAGCCAGGAGAGGCTGTTACTGGAGTGAAAGCCCAAGGCTCAAGCATTTTTGCCATTGAGATGCAGTGGTCACATTTGACCATGGCATCTGAGGGGTTAAATGTCTACCATCGGTCTTATAGATATTAGCCCCAGTAACCTGGCGGCTATGCTTCCTGCTATGCTCACAAGCGGGCGCCCTCTTTAAAGTGACGACTTCCGCCGTACATGTACAATTGGGGTTGTCAAGGGGTTAATTTATAGATCTTATCTCTTTTTGATTATCATTATTAATATAAATCTCTTTTTGTAATATGAAATGTAGTGTCTCTGTTCTCTACCACTGCATATGGCCCAGCCTTGGGACCAGAGTCAGCACATGCAGCAGCCCAGAGTGGACACATCTAAAAGCCCTGCAGAATGAGAACTCAGTTGGCATCTCTTTGCCCTATATGTGGTCTTACCCATTGTGCTTCTTCCTCTCCTATTGCATCACTGGGGGACACTGGTCCATGAAGCTCCTTAAAGGGGTTCTCCAGGAATTAAAAAAATGAAAATACTTACCCGTATATGCCGGCGTATAAGACGACTGGGCGTATAAGACGACCCCCAACTTCTGCCCTAAAAATATAGAATTTGGTATATACTCACTGTATAAGACTACCCCTCTCCCAAATGAAAAAAAGTCTGCTTTGATTTCAACATGTTAATTTTAATTCAAATGCATATGACATGCAGGTACTGTATATAGCAGCAAAACTGTCACTTATAAACATAAGGTTGTTTCAAACATGTACGGTAAAGCTAAAACTTTGCAAAACAAACAAGAGAGCAAGTGCCTGGTGATCATAACTGTAAGCTGCGATATTGTAACAGGTCTTGCTGGCATGACAGTTTCCCTTTAAAAGCCTTCAAAATCCTCCTGAGAATATAGAGAATAGTATGCTACTTCAGTATGCTAAGAGCAGGGGGCCGCACTGTGTGAGGTATAACCAATAGGATTAGTGCAGGGGCGGGGAGTCACCGGGAGGAGAAGGGGGGCGGGGCATGCGCGGCGGTCCCAGGAAGCGGCTCTCTACGCGCTGACGGGGAAAAAAAAAACACCTCACACAGTGCGGCCCCCGTATATCCGGCGTATAAGACGACCCCCCACTGTAGCCATTATTTTAAGGGGTTAAAAAGTAGTCTTATACGCCAGTATATACTGTAAATATTATCTTATTATAAATATATTCACAAATACCTTTCATTACTTAGAATGTCTTTTTTTGTCTAGGGAGCAATCATTAGGAGAAACAAAATGGCCCCCGTCCTATCAGTACACACAAAACCTGTCCTAATCACGCAGGAGGACAAGTTACTTCACCACAATGAACCATAGTGCTGCCTCCTCCTCTCTGTTCTGCTTCTCAGGAATCATGATCCTGAATACAGGTGAATCTTTGTGGGAATGGAGAAGATGAGGAGACATGAAAAGAGGGTGAAGTGTGGCTAATGAGCAGCAGCACTTGTTTACAGTCTCCATTACCACAGCTCCACATTACCACAGTTTGTCCTGTCTGTCCTCTCTGTACTTCATTTCTCCTCATGAACTAAATTCCCCAGAAATTCAGCTAAAGTTCTTATCATCTGTATCCAGGATCATAATCCCTGACAAGTAGGAGAGAAGGATGAGGCAGCTCTTTACCTCAGTGTTGTAAAGTAACTTGTCTCCATATGTGATCAGGACAGGTTTTGTGTGAACTAATGGGACAACGGCCATTTTTTTCCCCTGATGATTGCTCCTCAGACAAAACGAGCCATTATAAATAATGAAAGGTATTTGAGAATAGATTTATAATCAAGTATTTTCATTTTCTTAATTCCTGGAGAACCCCTTTAAGCATCCCTGAATTAACTAAGTGGGTGGGTGTTGAAGTTCTGATTACCTTACGTGGATTTCCAAGGTGAATGGATGCTGACTTTGTGAAAGTAGAGTTGGCACAGAAACTGGGATACTTCGCTTTCGACATAGAAAGTATGCAGACTAGTGTGAGTAACTGAAGGACTTTACATCATACTGATAACATAAAGTTGACCCTCTATAAATTGCAAAAAGCTGTTGGGGTTTTAATGTATTTATTCATTAACCCCTTCAGGACCCTGGGATTTTCCATTTTTGCGTTTTTGTTTTTCACTCCCCCCCTTCCCATAGTCCTAACTTTTCTATTTTTCCGTTCACATAGCCTTATGAGGGCTTATTTTTTGCGGGACAAGTTGTACTTTCTAATGGCGCCATTTACCTATACATGCCATGTAGTGGCAATTCTGACAAAGGTTTTTATTTATTTATCTTACGCCGTACACTATGTGGTAAAATTTACCTGTTATCTTCATTCTCCAGGTCAGTACAGTTACAATGATACCACACTTGTATATTTTTTCTTGCGTTTTAATACTGAAGATGAAAATTACTCTTACCGGTAATTGGATTTTCCATATAGCCTCCACAACGGCACCAGCTGAGGGTATGGTATCCCGCCTCCAGGGACAGGAAACAACATGGAGACCCACATTTTAAAAGGTCCCCTCTAGAGATGAGCGAGTAGTAAAATATTCGAAAGTTCGAATTTCGATTCGAATAGACCGCGTTATTCGACTATTCGACTGAATATCGAATCCCATTATAGTCTATGGGAAAAAAATGCTCGCCACTTGGAAATCTCAATTCGACCACTGAAACCTCAGAAAATGATGCCAACACTGCTGGAATGCAACTATGACAGCAGGGGAAGCATGTCTGGGTGCATATAACGCGCCCAAGTCGCACTATTACGCCACTATCACAGCCTCTCAACAATACACTCCAAACACAATATAACTTCTATGTAAAGTGAGACAATACAAGGAAACCTTCTTTCCTCTACATTGCCATGGACCCCAAGCCAAACTGTACAAAAAAGAAGAAAAAATTCTGCACCCCTTAAAATCACGTTGCCTATGACAACCACAGATGGCATAGGCAAGGGGGAAAGCAAATAGACCCCACCCCTAATTGTCATTGTGTGTGTGTGTGAGATGTGGTCAGACATGTCTTCTTTAAAATGTAAAAACAACTCAAACACATGCAGAAGCCTTAAAATGCCCAAATTGTTGGCGCTTGAGATGTTGCCATTTAGGCTTGTAGAAATGAAAGCTTTCTGCAACCTGATGGGGGCTGCCATCCATCAGTATCCTGTCCCTAGCCATCACTATTTTTCCCTCTGTGCCATCCCTGCCTTGCCCTAGCACATGTCCCAAAACATCATCCACGCCTGAGTAACACGGTTACTGCAAAAGGCCATTTGACCACCAACACTCGGACAAGCGTTTGAGGCCGGGGATGCTACATCTCCCTGACAGCACACTGGGTGAATATTGTGGAGGCGGGGACGGGCAAACCTGCTACCCCCACCCAAGTTTTGGGCCTTGGTTCTGTCAGGATTTCCGCAACCCTTACAGACAGCTCGGCAAACCCCTCCTTCTCCTTCTAGATTTGTTAAATCTGTCCACCAGCCAGTCAAGTCCACAAAGTCCAGTCTCGTCGATAGCCTGCAGAAACTGCAGGGACCTCACTCTGACCCTCCTTCCTCCCACCCTGCCCAATGTTATCAACCGAGTGTTCCCACCCATGCCCACTCCCAGGAGCTCTTCTCAGGTCCCTTACCTGATTTTGACTCCTCGCCAGTCCTGCAAGAATCGCAGGAGCTATCTGAGGATTTTGTTTGTTCTGATGCCCAAACACTGGAGCAAGCTCCATCTCTAGCTGATGGTGGTGTGGAACGGGCACTAAAGTGTAAAATGATTAGGGACGATGATGGACACAGTTGCCAGCAAGGGAGGCTGTTGGTATGTCGGGTGGGTCGGAGGAGGAGCAAAGTGAGGCAGTGTAAGAGGAGGTGGTTGAGTATGACGAAGTCAGTGACCCGACCTGGCCCAGTGTCATGTCTAGCAGGTAAAGCAGTGGGGATGTTGAGGGATGCGTAGGACCGCAAAAGGCAGGAAGAGGCCGTGGGGTGGCCAGAGGCTTATGGAGAAGGCAGGCTAGAGCCTGCAGGGCCGCATCTCTTCCCTATAACAGGCCCCCACACAAAGCTCTCCCATCGAGGGCTCTTAGGTCCTTGTTGTGAAGATATTTTAATGAGTGCGCAAAGTTAGCTTGAGGTGAGACCTTGAAAAAATTATATGGAGGCCCTTGAGGTGAGCCCTCGAAAAAATTATGTGGAGGCCCAAGAGGTGAGACCTCTTAAAAATTGTGTGGAGGCCCAAGAGCTGAGACCTCTTAAAAATTGTATTAAGGCCCAAGAGCTGAGACCTCTTAAAAATTGTATTAAGGCCCAAGAGCTGAGACCTCTTAAAAATTGTATTAAGGCCCAAAGCTGAGACCTCTTAAAAATTGTATTAAGGCCCAAAAGCTGAGACCTCTTAAAAATTGTATTAAGGCCCAAGAGCTAAGCCATAATAATTTTTTCTTTTTTTTTTTAATGGAGCAATTCTACGGCGGTTAAGGAGGAGGAGGAGGAGGAAATGGCACTTCATACAGATGGCACTTCACTTTTGGCTGCTTTCCACTGTTGTAGAAGCAAAGTCCAGGTCAATCCACTTGCTGTTCATTTTGATTAGCGTCAGCCTGTCGGCACTGTCGGTTGACAGGCGGCTGCGCTTATCGGTTATAATGCCCCCGGCTGCGCTGAACACCCTTTCTGATAGCACGCTGGCGGCAGGGCAGGCAAGCACCTCCAAGGCGTACAGGGACAGTTCCAGTCACGTGTCCAACTTGGAGACCCAGTAAGTGTAGGGCGCCGAGGGATCGGGGAGGACAGGGGTACGGTCTGCCAGGTACTCCCGCAACATCTGCCGATACTTGTCCCTCCTGCTGATAGTGGGCCCCGCAGTGATGGAAGTTGCATGAGGGGGTGCCATGAACGTGTCCCACACCTTGGAGAGTGTTCCCCTGGTGGCTGTGGGCCTGATCGATGTTGTCAGACTCTGGGAGACACTGTCCTCTCTGCCGCCAGCGATGGTGGGTGGGAAAATCTCCATC